>JARHVA010000559.1:4782500-4832500 GCA_037957365.1 Torreya grandis | reverse complement strand
TTCCACTTACCATCCATAGCACAATTTTTTGAAAGTAAAATAGGTAGAAAAATCATCTGGTGCCAATTCTAGTAGATGTCCAGCTATTCACCAACTTATCTCCACATTTTAGGATCATATCTTTGAAGGTTCATATATTAAAATCCCAAACTCAATCCTTCAACCTAATAATATTATAAAATTAGTGATTAAAACTTCACATGAAATATATGGGAAATTATGTTCTACATATTGTTTCTCAACCCCTTAGTACCTTAGGGGATGCATTCTCTGTCATCAAAAATTAGGCAATGAGATGGAAGCCTTTCCAAATCATATCCTCTATCTTCCACACATATATCAACTTTATATTTTTATTTTGATGTTTTTCTCTAGTGATGATTCCTTGTATATATGTTAATAGAGATATATTTCATGTAATCACCAAGAACATCTGATACCCAGCCATACAGATTGTAGTTACTAGAACAAACATTTTCTATGGTAAAATACCCATAGACAACAGCTTGGCTCTAAAACATGCAAATGTATCCAAAAAAAAACTTGTTATCATTGGATAATTTAGTTATCCAAATGAGCATTATCCCATATTACCTCTTCTATTTTAAAAATTCATAATGGTGATAGGGCTTTTAAATTATCGATACGTAAAATGACAAGCCTATAAACTTTGTCACAATATTTTTGGGTGTTTTATGTGTAGCTAAATGAGAATGTTATCACATCCAATCAGATATTTGTATATTATCTCAAATTTTCATAGATAGGGTTTTACAGGTGTGTAATCATGGTGATCAGAATCTAGGAGTATAAACTAAGGGCTCAGGTTTCACATTATGATTGAACAACTCTTGAACTCTACAGACCTAAGTAAGTTTCCAATGACGATTTTCAAATATGACATTTGAGTTCTTGGCACAATCAAATTTATTTCCCCAACATCTTTATATTGGATAAGATAGCCACATGTATTATTCAAATCTAGAATTCTTCCCTTCAAATATTGGTGAACCTATAAATAACATAGTTACTATTTGACAAAAAGAATCGAAGGAAATTCAATAATTTTGCTTAGCCACTAGTGTGATACTTATTTGTTTTTTTTTATATAGAGTAGTCATATATTCAATATCCTAAGATTTATATTTATTGGTTTGGGAGTATACTTGTTGTGGAACTAGATTTACATCTATCCATCATATTTTTCCTTGAGTTCACAAGTGGCATGTTTTAGAAAATACCCCAAAGATAACTCTACACTATTTGACAAAATGATTCAACAAAATTATATCTCACTTGGACATGAATTGAAATTTGTTATCACAATCTGGAAAGATTCAAGTGAGGATATGATAAAAATTTGAACCTAACATTTATAGATTTAGATTGCATTTGTCTTCTATTTTTCCTAAAAGTGTCTTGTGAGCTATTTGACAAAATGCCTCAAAGAATTGTGAATCATGATATCTGTATATGTAAAGTGCACTATAAAATATGGGGGAATTCTAATCTCATTTACTTCTAAGTAAGGACCAAGAGAGGTGAAAGATTAGCACGTATGGTTAATTCTCTTTCCCATAAGGTTTTATCAAAAATAAAACTTCTTTCTTTACAAATAGCTATCATACTCCTTTGGTTTCTTTGCTTCTTATAGAATTTGAAGTTTTGTTATCAAGAAACATTATCACATAATCCTGAAGACATATCCTTTTATTTTTAGCCTATCGATACTACCTAGAAGATGCTTTTATCTAATAAAAAAATTATGTTCTTTCATCATTGTCAATAGAGTCAAATTCTCTAAATTTATCTAGATATAAAGGAAGATACCATTATTTCTCTAGCATATACTTATACAATAGAATAATAACATCTAATAACTATTTTACCTTAGGCTCAAGCCTATAATGTTTGTTAGTCATCATCATTGGCTCTTAACATGGGTCCATATGAAAAGGTGCATCGATTGAATGCATCTCAATCTGGTATTTAGGATCATGATTACTATGGCTAAATGTAACACCCACTGATATTAGGGATGTATTCCATTCTCCTACCACAGTAGTGATAATACAAAGAGTAAATTGGCTATGTGGAAACTTGTTATAAATTTTTTCCCAAGAAATGTAGTTTATCTTCAAATTTCCCCATTTCCTTTGGTCTTGTATAGTTTCACTTGTTGATAAGAAGAAATAATAAATTTTAAACCTTTTTATTTTTTTCATTTACACCTCTTTTCATGGTCATATAAATTTAAAATATGTAACAATGTAAATAAAATTACATTATTTTGCTTTATTAATTTTTCCTTTCTTGAAACTATTGAGGTCAACATACCCCCATTTTTGAAATATGGGGACCCTTATTTTAAAGTTTGAAAATTTATACCTTAAAATTTAAAATTCACTTGATCAAAATAATTTTCTCATATTTGCAGTTAATTCTTTATTTCAAGATCACCCACAACTGGTTTGGTTAGCATATTCATTCATGATTCTAGTTTTATATCACCTAAATTTACTAACATTGGATCTCTATGTTTCAAGTTGCAAGTCTAATGGAGTCCATTTGGAATGAGTAATGTCTTGGGTTCCATATGTTAATGTTAATTTGATAATTTACTAACTTTGGTTTATTTAAAATCGAATTAAAGTCATGTTTATTTATCTTGAAACCCTCATTAAAATTACCCTAAATTAGGTCCCTTTGAATCATATTCAAATTTGGTAGGAATAATTTACGTGAGAACAATTAATCATGTCATGGACTTAGTTCAATTTTTGTCCCAAGGTTTAGCCATGTTTATTAACATGACCAAACCTTAGTCTAATTTTTTTATGTTGGTTCCCTTTATCTCCTAGTCCCTCATTGGTCCCTTTTATTTCCACATGGTCTAACTAACCATTGGGTTCTTTTGTTATGTTTTAGACTCAAGCTAAAATCCTTACCCTAAGACTTTGTGCCATGTATTTTATTATTCACATGCTCCCCCTTTATAATGTTTAAAAGATGGCTAAAAAGGTTTATCCTAAGGTCTTACTCATGTTTATTAACAAGAAATAAAACCATATTCTAAAAACTTTATGCTAAGATCTTTATTTTCCTGAGCCTAACTAAGCATTAATAATTGTTTATAGGATTAACAGTATGCATTTACTCAAGAAAACTTGATTGTATGATGAGATATAAAGTCAAGATCCTCAATCGACTATGCTCATTTACTTAGGCAAGTTGATCCAATGGTATGTGATTGGAGTTGAAAATTCCATCTATGGCCACAAAGTTAAAGTCTAAGCATGTCCTCAAAGATTGATGATATGAAACCAAGCCTACACATTCTAATAAATGATGTATAATAATTCAAAGCTTCAATGGATCTTTGAGATAGAGACAAGGTGATAAGTGTCACACTTGCAGCCAAAGAACTCTTAGCAATCAATAGCATTTGACCTTATGGATCAAGATGCAATGGAGCATACTGATTCAACTAATTAAGATTTGATGGTGCATAATGAAGGTTTATAAGTAAAGAATCTTGAGGACAACTATCAAGGTGATAAGTGGCATAACCGTATATCATGAATTAAAGTTTGAGCAAATTCCAAAGGTCGATAGTATGTGACTTGCATATATAATTTGATAAATAGTATATAGAGGAAAGGGAATAAATTCATAGATCAATATTGATGGTACACATTTTATCAGACATAAAGAATCTAATGGTGTGAGATTAATGTGGAATTTTCAAATGGCAACAGTCAATTTTTTAGATATTAATGATAAAATTACTATGAAAATGACATAGGTAATGTGCCATAAAAATGCCATAGGGATTCCATGAAGATCATCATTTGAACTAGATACCACTATTAAATCACTAAGAATAAGAACCCTAGAACAAACAAAAGGCCTAATTTGACCATGTATTGATCATAATCAGGCCTAAAAAGTTGAATTATCACCTATGCAAGAATAATTCAATCCCAAGACCAAAAGAAAGGATACCTGATGAAGTTGCATTCTCTTCATCCCAAGTAGAGGTAGTAGGATCACTAGTTGAGGAGGTTAATGTGATAGCCTTAGACCCTAGAGAAATATTTGAAGATGCACTTACAATGCTATCTATCATTTACCAATATAATGAAGAGGAAGTCAATATGAGGAAGCAAAGAAAGAAAAAGGGAAAGAAATAATGGACCTAGTCCTTGTGGACACCCCTAAGAGGAAACTTGAGCTTGCCATTATTCCAAGAACTAATCCTAAGAGACCCAAGTTTACCATTACTCACCCTTTTAGTGAAGTCAACCTCCTCAATGAGGAAAATTTAATTTAGGATCCAACCATTCCAAAAAAAATTATCTATGTAAAATTTTAAAAAGTCTCTACTCTACACTATCCTTAGACAATAACAATGTTTGTCAACATCATTGTGTATGAAGAGCTTAAGTCATGAATTGTGGCTCTAAGAAATGAAGAGGAGAAAATAATATCTTCCTTAAGAGCATTAGATGGAGTATAAATATAAAACCCATCTCCAAAAGTGACTCAATCATCATTGGGGGTTTAATTTAATCAAAAGACCACCAGCTTAGAAAGATTGATGGAAAATAAGGTGGTGATTACTGGAGAGGAATTCACATTTCAAAAAGTGAAACCATTCACTAGTTTGACTTTAGTGGAAGGATAGAGTCTTGGTGAGGTTCCTCTATATAAAGTGGACCTATTGAAGTTGGTTGAATCACAATATGATCAATTATAGGTTGTCATTAAAGACATGATGCAACTACAAAAGAATTTAGAAGAGACTATTATCTTATCAATCCCAAAGGATAAAGTCCAACACTTTGAGGAAAACATGAATAAATTATTTAGTTCCCTAAATTTATTAAGGACTAATCAAAATGAAATGATCAAAATAGTTTTATGGATATAGGCTAAGTTGTCCAATGGTAGGTTGACAGCTTTCAAGTAAAGGATTTGATCAAATCCTTAACCAAGAATCAAGTCCCTAAATTTAGAACAATCAGCCTAGCCAATTTAAATATGGCTATGGCTATATTGGTGGACAAAATTAAAGCCTTGAGAAGATAGTCGAAGAAAATGGAGGACATTTCCAAGGACCTAAAATAGTAGGAAGATAAGATACTAGACATATTGGATAGCTTAATCAAAGAGCCCACCTCACTTAGTCCTTTGGGCCTTGTCACTAATTAGGAGTTCAAGCATAGAAATTATCAATTCATGCAAGAGGTGAGGAACCAATGCCAAGGGAAGATAGGGGCTGATAACAAAAATATCATGGGCTTATTTTTTTTATCTAAGGAGAAGATAGGAGATGCTAGAAGCATCAAACAAGATTTGGAGAGAGTTGAGAAAGATCTCAAGAACCTAGGAGATCAATAAAAAGAGTTGTTCATGAGACCAATTATTAACTTCTAGCTAATCAATAAACAACACTATAGAATGAAGAGCATACAAGGAAGGTAGAAGCTTATAAGAGCACCAAGGTCCCAAAGTTAGTTGGATTAGGAATATTCTTTTCTAACCAGAATTGTATATTTTTGAAATGGAATATTATTTTTGTAAAGACATGTATAGCATATAAATACATTTCTTATAGGTTAGTATATTAGAAAAGTTCATTTATTCTAGAACATAATATAAAGGATAGTTGTCCTATACACATGTACAAATGTATTTTGTCATTACTGACTGTTGTACCTCATGAGAGATTTTTTGAGCCAAAAACTATTTATTGTAACTTTTGAGGAAATGAATGGAACTTAAGGATTTCAATAAAGTTTGTCCATTTTACTTATATGAATTGTTTTTATGGTTTCTCTCTCATTTATCTAGTCTAAATCTCATATTTGAATGTCTCTTGTGAATTATAGATGTGCATCTTTAAGTGGAGAGTTTCTAATTTGTGTTTATACTAGATTAGTTGAAATTTCTATGGTTTACTTCATTTTTTTAACTTTTATTGCATATGTGATAATGTTATTTGCTTGTAGGGGTGAATATTTAAAGTAAATCTAGTCCTTATTTTCTCTATTTCATACTCTCCTTAGATATTTGTCTAATGTGTGATAGGATTTGATCTTATGCAACTTCATGTCATGTATTACTTAAATACATGTGAAGATAGAACTGGAACATTGTCATGATGTTTGTATTAAATATTAGTAACATATCTCTTCTCTACCCTACCCTTCTTTTTTACTCCTTTTTATCAGTTCACCTTAGATTAACTTCATTATGAATAATTCATCTTAGTTTAGTTTGACTTAGGTATGATCATAATTCACTCTAATTACGTTAGATTACTTTCATTTTCTTAAAGATAAACTTTAGGCCATGATGTCTCCTAACCACCAACTAATATAAATTTATGAAATAGTCCACTTGTTCTACCTCCATTCTACTAGCAAGATTATCACAACATGAAACTCATGCAATGGATTCTCTGAGTTTAGAAATGAGAAGTGTTTATTAAACACTCTAGATGAATTTTGATCAAAATTTAGGCATCAATAGGGAGGGCATTCCACTGGTGCTAGAAGGAGGGCCATTAGATCTTTGAGAATTTGAAATATCTTTTCTCAATTTTTTTAATTTTACTTAAATATTAGTATATTATTTGCATATTTGTGTATCTTTTAGAATATTTGTGTAAATATCAGTGATCTTCATGGTTTTTTGACCATTTTTTATGATTATTTATACAAAGATAGATGTTCTTTGGAGTTTGATGATTAAATATGGTAAATATAGCTTCATATCTATGAGTCTAATAAGTTTGAGGTTAGTAATACGTATTTTTTTCAAAGATTGATATAACCTTTGCACATTTGAGTTTATTTGAACTAAAATGTATAAATATCATTCATATTTGTGTATTTAGACATATTTTTGAGCTAATTTAGTTAAATATTGATGTTATTTACCATCCTCTATATATAATTGTATAAAATTTGCTTAATGTGCAAGTTTAATCATTATTCTTTGTAAATATAAGACTTACACATCATATTTTAAATAGGGTTCAAATCTCTCAAGCTAGAATTGTTAAGGATAAGGAACAAGTCATGTTTAGAGACAAGGGTTCCCCTTCTTTCATTAGAAGTTCATAGGAGAGATAGGTGAGACAAAGGTAAGTGTATAATTTCAAAGTCTCAGCCAACTTCACCTGCTTAGGGTGATCATGTGTTCAATCCATAATAAGGTATGGCTTGGCTAGGTGGTTCTTCAATAAATGTACTAGGTGTGGTACATGACCTTCCTCATAATCCTAAAAAGTATTTACCATCATTTAGCCCAAATAGTGTTTTCACAGATGAATATCACATTAAATTTTTCAAAGCTATTTAAGATTACTAAATGTAGCTCATGAAGATGTAGCATGTAGACTATTTCTATTTTCTTTAAAATATGTTGCATATGAATGGTTCTTCAATCTTCTATAAAATTATATAACTAGTTGGAATGATTTTAACAGGATATTTATTGATCAATTTAGTAAAATCATCAGTGTTTGTATTCTTTACCAACAATTCACCATAGTTCAAAGAGATTATGACGAAACAATTAGAGCCTTTAATGCCAAATTTTAGAAAATGTTTAGTAGGAACCATAGTTTTTTATAGACCTGATGAGGCTTCAGCCTTAGATTTCTATAAGGATGCCTTGGATCTCATGACTTCTATGTTTCTCAAAATATCTACTCAAGTCCTTAGCACATTAGCCTTATCATTTTTGAAGCTGTGATCATTAATGACTAGATGCAACCCTAGGGCCAAATGGCATATAATATTCCAAATATTAATCAAAATATTTTTGTTATAAATGTCATACCCAATGCCAATTAGAATATGCCTACCCTAAACTAAATTTCAATTTTGAACCAACTACCTTTCATTCAGGCTCATCTTGGCCAAAGCTTAGGTTTCTTGAACATTTTTGTAGGTGGATCTCATATAGAAGACCAAAGAGTTTTAGTGTTAACCATTAGCACTAGTAACACTCAAGTTCATAATTTTGAGGCCCCAAAAAATGAGAGTGACTCTATCTTAAAGATGGTTCAAAAGTTGAGGATTGATTTTATTCAACTACAAAAGCAAGTTGGTAATACTAGGGAATGTCTCAATAGAAGTTTCTCATATCAAATGTTCAATAGGTCTAATAATAGGTTTGACAATGATAAAAATATCAATAATGAATCATCAAGAAATAATAATAACCCTGAGATTAATATTTGTGATGTTGTATTAACTGAATACTACAGGGGCCAAAATACTTCTAGTTATGGTGAGTTGGACTATCTTCAATTCTATAATGATTTTGAGTTGTTCAAGATGAGTTAAACACTCCTAAAAGCGGATCTAATAGAGACAATTATGTAGGTACATCTGGATCTTACAAGTCATCCAAATATATAAATACAACACTAATGGTAGAGACCTTTTACTTCCCATTATAAGAAGAGAATGAGCTTGAGGATACTCCTAAGGAGGTGCATGCCTTCTAGTAGTATTTGAAGAAAACATATCCTTTGATTAATAGGGAGAAGAAGAAAACCTTGCCAACTTAAAATCCACCCAAAAACTTTGACACTCCTTCAGATCCTATAGTTGACAACAACCTTGAACCTCCGAAGGGAAGTACCTCTAAACACAATGTTGATTCACCTAGTTATTTTTCCAAGGGTGGGTATAACATAGTTGAGGATATGAAGAGGGTTAAATCTAACATCACACTACATGAGTTGACTCAAATCACTATGTAGAGAGACTTGTTACTTGAATCTCTATCCAAGAATCTAGGTAAGTCGCTCAAGATTACAAATGCTAATGTTGGTATGCACAAGAACAAAACAGATGTCCCACCTTTTTTGTTGATAGTAAGAATATTTGCTAATAATTTTCGTAACTATTTATTAGACTCAAGTGAATTTTATAACATCATTCCTAAAGGTATTATTTAGAAACTTGTTTTGACTCCCATTAAATCGGATAGAGTTGTGACTCAATTGGATAAGTCTACAGTGAAAGTAATTAGTGAATTATTGAATGTTCACATGTAGATTACTTCTAAACCAAGGATACAATAGTTTATTGACATCTAAGTGGTGGATATTCTTGATGCATATGAGATGATACTAAGTAGAGATTTGACTATATCTCTTAATGGCTACATTTCTAAGAACTATTCCCACATGTGGCTTACATTAAAGGGAGTTCCAAATTAGATCAGGATAGAAAGGGAACCTAAAATGAAGCATATGATTCCTAAATACAATGTAATTAATGAGAGGGTCAACATGGTTAACATGGATTTAGGTGTTCACACTCTTGATACTGCTAAGGTATTTAACTCTATATAAATAATTATTATGCCTGGGATATGGAAATTATATTTTGATGGTACAAGATGCAAGTCTAGATCAAGTGTAGGAATTGTTTTAATTAATCTTACAGGGGAAGAATTAAATACTTAATATTGACTTAAGTTTTCATGAACTAACAATATAGTAGAGTATGAGGCTCTAATCTTAGGTTTATAATCTACCATCAAGCACAAAGTCAAAGAACTGCTAGTTTATGGTGACTCAAAACTATTGGTTAACCAAGTAAGAATTAAGTACCGATGTAAGTTGTCTTACCTCAAGAAATATAAGTTTAGAGCATGGGACTTGATATATTAATTTTATGCCTTTAACATTGTCTCTATTCCTATGGTAAAGTACGAAAATTATGATGAGATAGCCTTAGCTATAAATAATTCTATGGCTAACCAAGACTCTAAGCTAGGAAACTTGAGTGTTGAATTGGTTCCTTATCCCTTAGTCCCTAATAATATAAACAATTTTTAGGTGTTTAGTGATGAACCACATATCTAAGACTTCATAAATAGTTTAGGAGTGTTTAAGGCCCACATCATTGATGAATATGATGAAAATACTCTTGACAGAGGCAATGTTGATGACAAGATCACCCAGATGAATGATAATAATATTCCCAAGGGCATGATTTCCCTAGAAATATTATTTGACATAGATAATATAGATGGGAATATCAAGGTTCCCAAAGTAAATCATAAAGATTACAATGATGTTAACCAAGGTTCAAAAGGTCAACCCAAGCTAGTTAATATTGCTACAACCACCACAAGTGAAGAGTTAGGAAGAGATAAAGATTTGTTGACTTAAGTATAAATTTTTTATAACATGGTAACATGAGGACCTAAAGATCTTTTATCCCAAGGTCATAACTCATACCATACCACTAAAATAAACCTACAAGCCTTTTAGGAAAAAATAAGACCTTTCAACATTGTCCTGGAACCTTTGATTTATAAAGAAGTCAATAAATTTTTAGATTCAAGGATAGTGTTTCCCATTAGGCACTCCACTTGGGTATATAACCTAGTGCTAGTCTAGATTAAAAATGAGGAAATCAGACTATGTGTAGACTTTATAAATTTTAATAGAGTATCTAAGAAAGATAACTATCACTTACCTTCTCTTGACCAAGTAATTTAGATTGTTAATGGTTCTTCTATGATGTCCTTCTTGATGGTTTTTCAAGATATAACCAAATAATATTAAACGAGGAAGATGGATTAAAATCTACATTCACTACTAATTGGGGCATCTTTGACTACAAAAGGATGCCCTTTGGACTAATAAATGTAGCTGCAACTTTCCAAAGAGCAATAGACCATTATTTTAAGGAGCTAATAGGTAAGTGAATTATCATTTACATGAACTACTTAACTATATTTTCAAAGAACATGGAAGATCACATCATTCACTTACATCAAGTATTTGAAAGATGTATAAGGTATGCAATTTATCTCAATCCCAAAAAAAGTATTTTCTATGTTACCGAAAGAAAATTAATGGGAAATGTTATAACTAAGGAAGGGATTTATATAGACTCAAATAGAATATATACCATATCTAGAATATAAACTCATAACATCAAAACAAAACTAAAATATTTATTTTGGAAGACCATCTTTGTGAGGAAGTTTATTTTTAGTTTTACAGAAATAGTGAGACCCTTGAATGACATGTTCAATAAAGATGCTAAGATCACTTGGAATGAATAAATAAAAAGGGCCTTCAAGGGAATCATAGAAGTAATTGGACAAGATCTTGTACTGATCAGTCCATATTTGTATTTTTATTCCTTTGCCTCTGATCATATAATAGCTGATACTCTAACTTGAAACGTAGAGAAGTGTGATCATCCCATTTCTTTCATGACTAATAACCTTCAAAATGTTGAGATGAACTATTCTTTGATTGACAAATAAGTATTTACTTTAGTTAAGAATGTGAAGAAATTTAGACACTACATCCTTAGAAATAAGGTACATGGAATTCTTCCAGAGCCTATGACTAAGCTCATAATTAGTCAATTTGAACTTTTAGAAAGGAGAGGTAAGTGGATGTTTGTTCTCCAAGAATATGATCTAGATATGAAGATTTTAAGGTTGGTAATATGCCAAGATTTAATTTATTTGATTGCCTATACTAATCCCAAATTAAGTGTCATATAGGTAAAATAATGAAATATTTAGCCTAGTGATTGGTCTGATCCTATTGTTCATTTGTTAATCAATGGATATTATCTAGTAGGGTTAAATAGACAGCAAAAGAGAGGTTTAATGCTCAACAAAGCTTATTTTTTTTAATCAAGGATGGAGTGTTTTACAAAAATAACTTTTAAGGTATTTACCTAATGTGTGTGTCTAAGGATGAAGTAGTCCAGATCTTAGGCATATTTCATGTAAAACTTAAAAGTGGACATTCATCTAGAAGGACTATATCCCACAATATCCTTAGAGCTAGTTATTACTAGCCTGATATCTTTAAGGATGATCACAAGCATGTGAGAGAATGTCATGCATGTCAAGTATTTAACACTAAATATCCCAAGTTAGTCATGCCATTAAATATAGTAATGATTGATAAACCCTCTGACCAATGAGAACTAGACTTTGTGTGGGTCATCAACCCCAATTTCTCTAATGGTCACAAGTATGTTTTGACTACTACTAACTACTACACCAAATGGACTGAAGTAAAGGCAAATAGGAAATGCAAGACTAAAGAAGTGATCAAATTTTTAGAAGAAAATATATGCACAAGGTTTGGGACACCTTTATCTCTAGTCGGATCTACCTTTGTATCCATTGAGATGACTAAGTGGGCATGTAACAATAATATTATCCTCAAGTTCTCATCAAAACATTATCCTAAAGGTAATGAAGTTTAAAAATCAACAAATAAGAACTTGATGAAAACCATAGATAAGTCTACAAAAGATAAACTAAGGACATTGCACAAGCTACTTAAGTATGCCCTTTGGATAGATAGAACAAGAGTCAAGCAAGCTCTCAAGGCATCAAAATTCTTATTGGTATATGGTCAATAACCTATATACCCCATTACCCTCAAGCTTTCAACATATAGATTCATACATGAATACATGGAAGAAGACTTAGAATTTGTGAGTTTGAGACTCCTTGACATCATATAGATGAAAGATGGAAAATATGAGGTTTTTTCCAATTTTAGCAAACACCAAACCATAGTTAAGAGGTGGTTTGATAATCATTCAAAGATAAAGTGTTGAGTTAAATAGACCTAGTTCTTCTTTGGGACAATGCATCTAAGTCCAAGGGTACACATGGAAAATTCACTCCATTATGGATTGGCCCATATCATATTGTTGAGACCCTGGGAGATAACACCTTCAAACTAAAAAACTTACAAGGAGTAGAGTTGACATTGCCAACCAATAGACAATACCTAAATCATTATTTCTCTACTATCCAACCAGGAGTATTCATGGAGTAAATTATAAGAATAGTTATATTTAGTGTAGGTATGCTTTAGATTAGTTTTTTTCTTGTTTCTTTCCTTTTAGTCCCTTGTTTTTTCATATTGTACTTCTTTCTTCTCTAACAACAGTCATACTCTTTTGGTTTCTTTGCTTCTTATAGTATTTACAGTGATATTATCAAGAAACATATTCACATAATCCTGAACACTTATCCATTTATTTATAGACTATTGACACTACCTAGCATATGCTTTTATCTAATGGTTAATTTATGTTCTTTCATGGTTTTTGACAGAGTCAAATTCTATGAATTTAGTTCAGTTGAAATGAAGATACCATTATTTCTTTAGCATATACTTATGGATTAGAATGGGAGCATCCAATGACCATTCTATCTTAGGATGAATCCTATAATATTTATCAATCATCATCATTGACTCTTGCCTAAGGTCTACAAGAAAAGGTACATCAATAGAAGGCATCTCAATCTTATATTTAGGATCATGATTGTTATGGATAAATGTAACACCCACTAGTCTTAGGGATATAGTCCATTCTCCTGCCACATTTCCTTTGAGAAACCACAACAATGATAATACATAGAGTAAATTGGGTATGTGGAAAATTGCTATCAAATTTTTCCCAAGAAATGTATTTTATCTTCAAAATTTCCCATTTGCTTTGGTGTTGTATGGTTCCACTTGTTGATAAGAAGAAATAAGAAATTTTAAGATTTTCTTTTTGTGCATTTATTCCCTTTTTTATGTCCATACAAATTGAAAATATGTATGAGTTTAAATAAAATTGTTTTATTTTTCTTTATTAATTTTTCCTTTCTTGAAACTGATGAAGTCAATATACCCCCATTTCTGAAATATGGGGACTCTTATTATAAATTGTGTAAATTTTTACCTTAAAATTTAAAATTCACTTGATTAGAGTACCTTTGGCATATTCACAATTAATTCTTTATTTCAAGATCACACACATTTGTTTTGGTTATCATATTCATTTATGATTCTAGTTTTATATCACTTAAATTTTCTAATATTTGATATTTTTGTTTTGAGTTATAGGTCTAATGAATTCCATTTAAAATGACCAATGTCTAGGCTTCCATATCTTAATGTTAATTTGATCTATTACTAACATTTTGTGTATTTAAAATCAAATGTAAGTCATATTATCATCTTAAAACCCTCATTTAAACTACCCTAGCTCAAGTTCCTTTAATTCAAATTCAAATTTAGCAGGAATAATTTACATGGGAATGATTTATAATGTGATGGAAATAGTTATTTTTTTATCCCAAGGTTTAGCCATGTTTATTAACATGATCAAACCTTAATTTAAAAATTTTATTTTTGGTCCCTTCATGTCTCGATCCCCCATTGGTCCCTTTTATTTCCAGATGGTCTAACTAAATATCAGGTTCTTTTGTAATATTTTAGACTTCAACTAAAATCCTTGTCCTAAGACTTTAGGCCATGCATATTATTATTCATGGGGTTCCCCTTTATCATGTTTAAAACTTATCTTTAATGTTTTGTCATAAGGTCTTACCTGTGTTTATTAACACAAAATAAAACCATCATCTAAAAACTTTATGACAAGTTATTTATTTTCTCGAGCTTAACATTATTTATTATTTGTAGAATCTATAATATGCATTTTCTCAGGTAGATTCTATAAAATGATGTGAGATAAAGTAAATAATTCAATATCCTTGATTGATGATGTTTAGTCAATCGAGTGAGTTGATCCATCAATACATGATAAGAGTTGTAAATTAAAGCTGCGGCCCCAAAGTTAAAGTCCAGCCATGTCTCCAAAAAATGATGATACACGACCAAGTATATATATTCTAATTAGTGGTGTGTAATAAGTCAAATCTTCAAAATATCCCTAAGATAGCAAGAAGGTGACACGTGTCACACTCATAAACAAATAACACTCAACAACCAGTGGTGTTCAACCTTACAGATCAAGATTTAATGGAGTGTATTAATCTAGCCAATCAAGATCCAATGACACCTAATGAAGGTTGAAAGGTCAAGAGTCATAAGGACAATGATGAAGGTGACAAGTGGCACAACCACATACCATGAATTCAAGTTTGATCATATTCAAAATATTGATGATAAGTGGCTCATATACACATTTTGATCATGGTTCCATGGATAAAAGCATATAGTCTAATAGATCAAGATTGATGGTGCACATTTGCTTAGACATAAATAATCCAATGGTGTGAGATCAAGGTGGAATTTTCAAAAGGAAATAGTCACTTTTTTTAAGTTCAATGAGTAAAGTCCCATGAAATTTCCACAAGAAATGTGCTACAAAAATGTCACAGGGATGCCATGAAGCTCACCATTTAA
The DNA here is from genome assembly GCA_037957365.1 of Torreya grandis. Lineage (NCBI taxonomy): Eukaryota > Viridiplantae > Streptophyta > Pinopsida > Cupressales > Taxaceae > Torreya > Torreya grandis. The sequence continues at coordinate 4,817,265 of JARHVA010000559.1, read as the reverse complement.
ACTAGCTTCCACCATTAAACCCCTAAGAAGAAGAACCCTATCATGCATAAAAGCCCTAATTTGATCATGTATTGATATTAATCAATCCTAAGAAAGTTGAATTATCACTTGTGCAAGAATAATTCAATCTAAAGACTCAAATAAAGGAGACCCGATGAAGTTGTATCCTCTTCAGCCCAAGTAGAGGAACCAAGATCACTAGTTGAGGAGGTTCACATGATAGACTTAGTCCCTAGAAAAATAGATATAGATGTACTTACAATGCTATCTAGTGCTTACTAGTCTGATAAAGAAGAATTCAGGATGAGGAAGAAAAGAAATAAAATTGGAAGGAAATAATGAACTAGTCCCTATGGACACCCTTAAAAATAAATTTGAGATTGTTATTGTTTTAGGAACCAAGCCAAAGAGACCCAAGTTTATCATCACTCACCCTTTGAGTGAAGTCAACTTATTTAGTGAGGTAAATTTAATTTAGGATCTAACCATTCTAGAATGGTTTATCGATGTAAAATTATATAAATTCCCTACTCTGCACCATCGTTAGGTAATAACAAAATATGTCAAAAAAATTGTGCATAAAGATCATAAGCCATGGATTGTGGCTCTTAAAAATGAATAGGAGAAAATAATGGCTACCCTAGGAGAATCAGGTGGAGAAAAATTAGAAACCCAAATCTACAAATTACTCAATCATCATTGGCAGTTATATTTAATCAAGATACCACCAGCTTGGAAAGAGTGACAAAAAAGAAGGCCATAATTATTGGAGATGAATTCACCTTTCAAAAAGTGGAACCATTCACTAGTTTAACTTTAGGGGAAGGACAGAGGTTTTGTGAGGTTCATATATTTAAAGAGGATCCATTTAAGCTATTTAAAGTAAAATATAATCAATTTCAAGCTATCATCAAAGGCATGATGTAACAATAGAAGAATTTTGAAGAGATTGTTATCTTCTCAATCCCAGAGGATAGATTCTACCACTTTAAAGACAAAATAAATGAATTGTTTAGTTCCCTAAAGTCATTAAGGACTATGAAAAATGCAATAAATAAATAAACTACTATGGATATAGGAAAAGTTGGCCAATGGTAGGTTCCTAGTTATCAAGTAAAGGATTTGATCAAAGCCTTAACCAAGAATCAGGTCCCTAAATTTAGGACAGTCAATGTGGCCCATTTAAATATGGCTATGGCTATATTGGTGGACAAAATCAAATCCATGAATAGCTGATCTAAGTAGATGGAGGACATTTCGAAGGACCTCAAATAGTAGGAAGATAAGATGATACACATATTGGATAGCTTAATCAAATATCCCACCTCACTTAGTCCTTTGGGCCTTATCACTAATGAGGAGTTCAAACATAGAACCTATAAATTCATACAAGAGGTGAGGAACCAAGGCCAAGGCAAGATAGGGGATAATAATAACAATATCATGGGCCTATTATTGTCATCTGAGGAGAATATAAGAGATGTTATAAGCATCAAACAAGCTTTGGATAGAGATGAGAAAGATCTCAATAATCTAGGAGATCAAGAAAAATAGTTGTTCATGAGACCCATTGTTAACCTCTAGCTAATCAATGAACAACACAATAGAATGAAGATGCTACAAGGAAGGTAGAAGGCTACAATATCACCAGGGTCCCAAAGTTAGCTGGATTAGGAATATTCTTTTGTAACCAACATTGTATATTTTGGAAAAAGAATATTCTTTTTGTAAAGGCATGTACATATTATAAAGTACATTGCCTATAGGTCAGTATATTAGAAAAGGTCATTTGTTCTAGAATATAATAGAAAGGATAGCTATTTTATATACATGTAAAAATGTAATTTATCATTATTGACTGGTGTACCTCATGAATTATCTATATAAATAGGTATTTCCAATTGTAAAAGGAGAGAGTTTCTGAGCTAAAAACTTTTTCTTATAACTTTTAAGCAAATTAATACAAAGCAAGGAGTTCTACAAATTTTATCCATTTTTCTTGTGTGAATTGTTATTATGGTTTTTCTATCATTTATCTAGTTTAAATCTTAGATTTGAATGGATTTTTTGAATTTTGGATTTGTATCTTTAAGTGTAGATTTGTTAATTTGTGCTTATGGTAGATTAGTTGAAATTTCTAACGTATACTTCATTTTCTTTACCTTTCTTGCATGTGCTAATTTTTTTTGCTTGTAGAGGTGAAGCTTAAAAGTAAATCCGGTCTTTATTTTCAATATTTCATACTATACTTAGATATTCACCTAATTTGTGATAGGATTTGATCCTATGCTACTTCATGTCATATATTGGTTTAATGCATGTTTAGATAAAACTGAAACATTGTCATGATGTTTGTATTAAAGATCAGTGGCATATCTCTTGTTTACCTTACCCTTCTTTTTAATCATTTGTAGCAATTCCTCTTAGATTAGCTTCATTATGAATAATTCATTTTAATTTAGTTTTAGAGTTATATCTCATCATAATTCACTCGAATTAGCATATATTACTTTTATTTTCTTAAAGATCAACTTTAGGCCATGGTGGCTCCTAACCACCAACTAATATAAATTTGTGAAATAGTTTACTTATTCTACCTGTATTACACAAAAGATAGCAGGATTATCACAACATGAAACTCATGTAATGGATTCTTTGATTTCATAAATGAGAAGTGTTTATTTAACACTTTGGACCACCTTTGATACACAATTAGGCATCAACAAAACTTCTCTGGTCTACTCAATGAAACACTATTAAATTTGCATTAACAGTAGGGGTAATATAAAACATGATTAATTTATTCTATATTTTTTGTTGCAATTTATTTCAAATTTTTTTACATGCAATTTAGGGATTTGAAGTTTTTTGTGAAATCTTTTGGGAAGAAGAAGCTTTATTTGCATGACATGGGGAAATATTCATGGAAATTGTATGGAGTGGGAAGGGTAAAATTAAAATTGTATAGATGGGAAAGTCGAAAGCTTACTTGTGCATATTGTGAAAATAAAATTTGGAATTCCAAGAAAAATGAAAATGCAAAAAAAAATCATAACTTGTATGGGAGTGAAAAAAGATTTTGCAATTTGTATGAAAAATCAAAACAATTTTGAAAATTGCATGGAAGTTTAAAAAGATTTTGAAAATTACAGAAATTTTGAAAATAAATTTACAATTTGTATGGAACAAAAAATTGATTTTATAATTTGCACCAAGCAGAAAAAGGAAACTATAATTTGCATAACTTTTAGAAAAGTAACATGTGTTTTCACAACTTATAAAAAGTTAAATGGTTTTTGAAAAGAGTGTAAAATATTAATGGACTTTTGTACAGGAGGCTCAAATGCATTTTCAAACAATTTGGGGTAGAAAGCATTTTGGCTGTAAATTTTTAATTAATTAATTAAAAAAATTGAATTTTTCTAAATTTTGACTTTTTCAGGTTTAGTTCAAAAAATTTAACCATTTAACAAAAATTAAATTTCCACCATTTTTTACCCATTTTCAAAAACTATGACAATAGTTGGCTCCAAATGGGATATCAAACTATAAGGAATGAAAAGAACATAGATTATTTGGTTTTGTAGGCTGATGGTTTATCTATTGGGCAATGGAGTCTTCAACAACTTTGATAGATTGAAAAAATCTTTGATCTTCAATAAAAAAGGATGCATCCTCAAGCCATCTAAGACTTATCACATGTCAAAATAAAGTGTATGTGAGGGTTAGGTACTCAGCCTAACATTTGCTTTCACATATCCAAAAATGATAGTGCATGTGAGGGCATTTTAGTTATGTGTTTTTACACAAAAAAATTCAAAGAGATACCTTTCTTTGAACATTGTCGCTCACCTTAAAAAAAGAATTCCTTCCTCATCACTACAAAATTGTTCATTGAATTTGCAATATCAACATTTTAAAGTTCTAGAAGTAAGTAGATCTCAATATGTGACTCGAGACTTATCTATTGGGCTACAAAGTTGATGTCCTATTCCACAAAAAAATTACCATTCCTATTCTAAAAAATTCTCTATCTCACATATTCATATCTTGATTTGACCAACTGATAACCAGTTCACCCATATCAATCATAAGATAAATGAACAAGCACTTTTTGGTCAAATCACCTGTTCTAAAAATTTGTACATTAACCACCTGTTTACTGAAGGGATTCATGAAAATCTTATCCAATTTTTCACTCTTAAAAATCATGTGACTACCCATGATATTTCCTAGATAGAGATCACATCTACAGATATGTTCAAGTAAAAAGACTAAAACATAGAGGAGGAGCAACAAATAGACTATTGCATTTATTGAAAATCCACACACACACACCAAAATAGAAACATGAAAAATAAACAAGACAAAATTAGGAAAGCATAATTGTTTATAGGGAGATTATGAAAATGAGAAGATTATACAAAACCATTCACCATTTGGGAGAAGTAATTGTCTTTTGGAAATAATGGATTTTACATATGAACTCTGAGCATATTTAGCAGTAGTGACAAAGTAGGCAAGAAGATGAACTTACAATTATCATTCATGTAATGATGATTATGAATGAACACATAAACAATGTTTTCCTATTCAGAAATGAAATCATTATGAATTATATGATCTTTTGTGATCACTTCTGAGTAATACTAATTTTTTTTAGTTTTCTTGGATGACTTCAAATATATATGTGATAGATACATTTATTGAATTGGAGATAAGTGTATCACATATCCATGTTATAACCACAATATAATTATCTTATAGAATGAATAAAGTGTTGATGTTTTTTTCTAAGTAACTTTCCATAGAAGAAATGAATTCATCACCGAATGAGTCATCATCTTCATCAATTTCCTATCTTTACAGTTTCCATTTTTCTTGTAATAATTATTGGGCACCATTAATTTTGTTTTACATTGATGTCTTCTTTGACCTCAACCATGGCATGATTATGGTTTTCAATGTGTTCAAGATTGATTGCTTTGGATTCAAATCCTGTAGAGAATTCTTCTATGGTAAACCCCAAAAATGAAATACCTAAGGAATATTCATTTTTGACTATTGAGTTGTTCATTTTGATAGAGAAGAGATCATCTGATTTATTAAAATATAGTTTCATAATATCTTCTCTTCATAAAGTATAACATACAACATTGTAATATTAATCCTTTATATTTATGGTTTTATCAATTATTTTTTAGATAACCCATTTTCTCCTAGGATGGTGGGGTTTAAGAAATTTAATTAAATAAGAAAATATTTCTCTTTTTTGAAAATTAGGGACTCAAAATCTTCATTTGTTCTCTAATGAATCAATAGTTTTTCTAACTATTCATCTTCTTCCACAATTGTGAAATTAAAACAATCATATGTGACAGGTGTTGGTTCTTAGTTGTACACATATTGGATTTAGTCTTTCTTACTTGAAAGGATGGAAAACATATATGGTAAACCCAAATTATGTTTTTATACTAAGGGAAGGGTTTAGCATTCAAATGGACTAAACACAAATAATGACTAGAATACATCAACAGAGGGTATTGTTAGTTCCCTACTACTTATGGCTCTGCCTAAACAAAGGTGAAAGGACATACTAGGTAGATTCCTCACATGGAGGGATACAATAGTTCAATTTATATGGGATTATTAGAAAAAAAATTGAATAGAGCATAACAAAACTTGCATAGTCCACTCGATAAGAGTTATCACACACACTATGTAAATTCTCTTAAATCAAACACAAGCTATTAAATATAGATGTGAGGGTGATTGTAAATTTTATTTATAAAGAAATGTTTGACAACTAGGATCCAAATGGAACATTTCAATGTTGGACTTCAAAGATAAATTACAAACACATTTTAGATATACAACATTCATATATCTATGGGCAAATAACACTCAAGATACTCAACATGTATTACTTGTAGGGGTATGGTAGGTAGGACAAATTAGGTAGATTAAAAGTGGGTTGTACTGACTACTTTCAACAAAGGGAAATCCTTTTAACAACCATGATATTATTCATTACAATATGTAAAATATTAAGTAAAGAAGCTAAATAAAACCATCATGAATAGTTTGCATTCATTGATGTCAATCCAATGTAAACATTTAAATAAACCCTAGATCTCCAATTCATATATTACAAGTCAAAACTCAAGTAACTTCTCTTGTCAAATCCATAATTCTAGGATGTCCTTTATAGACTATAAACAAAACACTCCAAAATCACAAAGTAAAAATAAATTTACAACCTAGATCCATGCCCAGAATGAGTACCATTAATAAGCATAAAACCAGATATCCAACCAACATATCATGAAGAATATATTATTACACTTCATTGATAAGATATAGTATAAATCAAAGATGTTTTTCATTATCTTGAAATGTAAGTCATTGTACATAATGCTTAGAATTTTAGCATTGGTGAAAAATTTGGTTGATTTTCTTTTGAAATAGGGGAGACATATGCATTATTCTCTCATTGATTTATAATGGCTATACAGGTGCAACCACCTTAGTAAGAGAGACAAAACACATAGTAGATTTCTAAAAGTTGGAAAATGTAAAACCCTATAAATAAAAATCAACTAATAACAAAATTGAAAATAGGACATATCCTCTTTACTTATACAAATTTCTCACATAGAATATTCCTCCAAGATGCTCCAGCTAGAAGATTCCTTTAATCATGCTTCGAAGCTCATTATTTTCAAATAATATGTTCTAGTAGTCATTTGTCCATGTAATGATGAAGTTTGATAACAAACCTTTCATCTCCTTGGCTTGAAATCTTGATGAAATCATGATTTGAGGGAGAATATTCTTCTTGGGTGAAAAACATACTTTGTCTTTTTGTTTAATTGATTTGCCCTATATCTAATTAATAATTTTCCCAACTAAAAGTTTGTGAATGATGGATGCCTTCTTCCTTATGCAAGATAAAGCATGGTGTTATAATTGTCATGAGTGCATAAAATTGTTCAAAATTATATGGAGGGAGCATGGGATCCATGACCATTTGAGAAATAGGCTTGCAATGGCCAGCCTTGGTCTCAAAACCCATGTAGAAATTTTATTCATCCATGGATGTCTTCAACATTAGCCAAATATTTAGAAATAATACTTCACTTATGTTTTTACCTTTGACCCTCCCTTGCTTTCTTCCTTTTCCATTTTTTAATTTACACCAAACCTAATAATGCTTGTGTATTTTTTCTTTATCTTTCCTTATACAGGAGTTTAGCCCCGTTTTACAATTTTGTATGTTTTTGGCCTGGCTAGATTTTGGACCCTAGGTGAAATTTTGTAAGTTGGTAGGATTATATAAGTCTAATACACATTTAAAATTTGAAAATTTGAAATTTGAAATTTGACTTTGTACTTCCATGCAAAATTTTAACTACCTTTAACTTGGCGTGTATGTGGTGGGTCTAGCAACTTGGAATACCCATTATAATTTATAATTGAAAATGAATGTTGTATATCTTATGGAAATTTCCACCATGCTTAGATTTTTTACCTTCATAATAATTTTACCTAAAACATATACAACACAACCTCCTCTTGCATTATTCATTCAAGATTCAAAGCTTCCACTACCTCTTTTATTGATAGGAACACACCTACACTGGCATCTAAATAATCGTGACACTACCACATTTACTACTTATCTATGAGTTCATACTTAAATCATAAGCTAGATACTTTAATTATTCTCTCTATTATGAAATTCAAACTAATTTTCACTTTAGGGGTGAAATAGCTCGTCTATTCCCTGACTTTACCTTTGTGAAAGAAGGAATTATTTTGAATAACCATATTACTGATCTCTTGCATATTTTTTAAAAGTGGAAAAGGGGGAAAAGAATAAGGTTGATATATTGACCAAAAATATTTTTCACTAAACATAATGTGTTCCCTTTGTCACTTTTTTAAACCATTTCCACACACCCCTGATTTATTTTAACATCAAATGACACCCTTGAAATCCAATTAGATTTTGCAGTAAATACAAATGTAATAATCGATTCTCCTCCTAGAATATAACTATCAATCAAGTGAGGAAGAGGAAGAGGAATCTATATTTTTATACAAGTTTAGTTTGAATAAATATGAATATTGCACCATCAGCATCTATCAGGCTATAAAAGAATTTTGTTGTTAACAATGAGATGGATCCCTATGTTTCTCTTGTAATTACACTCATAAACTCTGATGGAAGTCTATACAACCTATTATATCATTTAGCTAAGTTTCCAAATGGAAACCGTCAATGACCGATCACTAATTTGTAGCCCATCATCATTGTATATTTCCTTGAATTTATAGAATGAAACAAAGGAGTCCTTCATATTTTTAGTATCATAAATTATTCTATAAGAGTTATCACCATGAGGTATAATAATGTAATGCATGTGGGTATATAGTAGCCTTGGAAGGCATCTCTTCTCTTTATATTAGAATCCTTAAAAATAGGCCACTAGTATGTAAAGGGAGATCTCACATATACTAATAACATTTAGACAAAAATACCTTCTTAACCTTGGCATTAAAATTTCCTTTATCCATGTCAGAATGAAAGGCACACTTGACCATTGTTGGTGTTTTTTTCTTGTACTCCTTGTCTATAAGTTTCTTGGATAGAAGGTGAAATTTGGTATTCATCTCTTATGACTTCATCCCCTAGATTCTTCCATACAATTTCACTTTCCATGAAGGCATTGATTCCAACCTACAATAATGTCATTCTAATGCAATGTGGAAATAGGCAAAACCCACACCTAGCATGTTCATCTATTACAAGTTATTGCTTATCCTGCTAAGAGCACATGGCATGGGATATTGAATATTTGATGGATTTTTTGAACCCTCATTCATTTACATGTCTATGGGACTAGATAATCCAACTTCATATTTCAATTTACAAACTTGATTTTTGTTGTTACTTTTCCCACTAAAATCTTTGTCATGAGATTCAAAGTTCTAAATGCAATTTGTGAAAAACAAACTTACATTCTGTGTTTTTTTTTTTGCCAAAATATCCTTGGACGTAGAACATTAACTTTCATAATACAACTTATAATATATAAATTTTCACTTCCTCTAAAAAAATTCTACTCCCTTTTGTGACGGTACATGGCCAACACATTTGCCACAGGCTTCAGAGATTAGCTTGAATTTTATAATTTACAAGTTCAAAACTTGATTTTTAGCTTTGTTTTTGACTTTGGAGCTATATCATCATTTATGTTTGGTCCCACACCTTTCCCAAGTTGACACCTTACATTTATTTTATAAAACTTTGTTTTATTCTTTGCTTTTGCACATAGACTTTTGCTCATAGCATGGGGTTGAAACTTTTCAACTAATATTTTCCCTTTAGTGCCACATGGGAATTTGACAATTGCATGTACTTTACCATGGATGGAATTTACTTCTTTGTGGGTGGTATAACTGTAAACAGAATTTGAAATTTTCAAAATTCAAAGTTACATTTAGCCTCAAAACTTCTACCACAAACATGGGAACCTTAGATGCAATTTGTAAATTGAAAAATGCAAAGTTACATTTGATAAGAAAAACTTTAGCACCCACATTTGACATTGATATATGCCATTTTCATGTTGTAATATCCATTATAATCTCCACCATGGACTTTAGAGTATTGAATGCAATTTGTAAATTGTAATTTTACATTTTAACATTGCAATTCCCACCAAAATTTCCACTGTTATGAACCTCTAAAATCCACGTGGGTAATTGAACATAGTATTTTCAAAATCCTTAGTATTTTTTAATTCATTTCAGCTAAACTTTTATAATAGAACCTATAACCAAAAATTGTTACAAGACAGGAAAACATTAAATGTTATTTGAAATCAAGATTATGAGGTCTTCACAACTTAAGTGCAAAAGTGTGATCTTTATGAATCAAGTGGGAACTCTGTAGATAGGGGAAATATTTATAAACTTCATGAACTCAAATATTGATAGGGGAATAAATTGATCATCTCATATTTGGGTACTAAAACTATCTCTCACTCAGGGATGCACACCCCTTGAGGGTATGCAAAGAACCCTAGAAAACAAGACTAGGTGCCAATTCCCTAGACCATGGAGTCAAAAGTTTGACAATTTCATAATAAAAAACCATGAAAACTCATAAAAATGATGAAATATAAAAAATAGATCAATAGGATATGAAAATGAACACATAATGACAAACAAGAAAATGAATTGTACAAATAAGGCCCAATATAAAGGAGAAACAAAATAACAAAACTATACACTAAACATTACTATACATAAACATGGACTTAGTCAAGAATGTGTTCTATATGTCTACCATTAACTTGTAGATCTATTACCTCACCATATAGGTCTCTTAAGAAGAATATGTGTTCCCAATTCTACAATTTATAGAATAGGGGCCCATCCATAAGGCATGAAATTTTCCATGCTTCCCTTTCTCCTCATGCTTACTATCCCAAAATAAAACCATAGCTCCTATTTAAAAATTTCTTGGAGTGACATTTATATCAAATATTATTTTGTGTCTTTCCTTGAAATTCAGGTATCACTCATGAACATGCCTTCTAGTTTCATCAAGCTCAACAATCTAGTTCACTATGCTTGCATAGTGGTTTATTTCATCATCTTCTTTTAGTTGTTGCCTGAACTGATATGTTGGAAACTATAAATTCATAAGAAATATATCTTGAGATCCATAAAAAAATATCAAAATGGATTTTACCTATATCTCTCTTAGGTGTGATTCTATCAGCCCATAAGGCAAAGTTCAGTTGTTCAACCCATTTCTTCTTGTTATCTTCCAAAGTTCATCTACTAATTTTAATCAAGTTCTTATTAATATATGTTGCTTTCCCATTCCCTTGAGGGTTGTAATTGGAAGAAAAATATAATTTAATCTCATACTCCTGACATAATTCCACCAAAGTCTTAGCTCTTAAACTCATGCCATTATTAACAATTACCTTGACTGGCACACCAAATCTACAAATAATCTAATTCAATAGAAAGTCCATAATCACCTAGTGTATGGACTTATTTTTAGGGACTACCTCAACCCATTTCGTGAATTAGCCATTTTCAACCAATATCCATCTATGTCTAACACTTGATGAATTAGTTATATCCCTAATGAAATCCATTCCCCATTATCTAAATGGACCATCAACTGTTATAGGTTGCAAGGTAAGAGAACCAAAATATTTCAAATTTCCATCAAAGGACTAACATTTCTAACACTTTTTAACTTTCTATCAAACATCCTTGTATAGTGACAATCACCAATAACTATCTCTTAGAGTTTTATGAGTTGTGAATTTAGGTGCAAAGTGACCACCACATACCCTACTATGAATTTTTTTAATTAAATTGGTAGTTTCTTCCTATTTTAGGCATTTTAGGAGAACCCTATCTAGATTATTCCATTCCAATCCATTTTAAGTCAAGAGCTACTTTTCGGATGTGAGCTTAAGAATTATTCTTTGGTTATTATCCAAGTTAGGGGGACAATTCAAATTTTGGAAGTAATAAACAATGTCTTTACACCACAAAGATATGCTAATTTGACTCAAAGAATCATCAATATTAAAAAAAATAGTGTTTACCTCAATCGCTTGGAAATTGGTCTCAACCATAAGCTTGGATAAGCCCATCCCTCTCACTAGCTTGGTGGTTTAGATCTTTATATTGTATTCTTGAAACCTTTTGACCCACCTGCATCTCTTAGTTGATACTTGAAACTGAATTAATATGTCCTTGACCATTATATGTGGGATGTATACAATAATCTTTGAAAATAGAATGTAGGGTCTGAATGTTTTAATAGCCTTTAATAGGGGTAAAGCTTGTTTTTTCATGATGATATAATTTAGTGTAGATCCTTGCATAACTTTACTAAAGAATTCTATGGGCTTCTCATGACCCTCATCATTATTTTATAGTAGAACAACAACTATAATACTATGTGATGTAAAAGAGAATACTTGAAACTCCTTAGTGTAATTAGGACTAGCCAAGATAGGGAGAGACTTCAAGGGTCCTTTAATGTCATTAAAATCTTATATGGCCTTTTCCTCCCACTTGATGGTTTGGTATTTATTCAACATAGACATAATAGGCAAAGTGATCTATGTAAAATTAGACACAAACCTTCTTACAAATTTGATTTATCCAAAGAAGGATTCAATGACCTTCTTGGACTATGGGATAGGCACTTTTTCAATAACCTCCACTCTTTTCAAGTCTATCATGATACCATCCTTAGACACTATATGTCCTAGAAACTTAGACTTTTATATTCTAAAGTGACATTTATTTAGATTAAGGGAAATTCCAAATTCCCTGCATCTAAAAAACACCTTTTCTAGATGCTCCAAATATTCTTTTCTATTTTTTGAGTAAAATTTAATGGCATCCTGATACACATCTATAAAATTTCTAATTACCCTTGAAAAATCAACTCCATATCTCTCTAAAATATTGTATCAGAATTCATTAACCTAAAAGGCATCTTCATATAGACATAAGTGCCCCAAGGCATTGTATATTTAGTCTTAGGTCTCTCAGATTCTTTTACCACAACCTAGTATACCCTGATAAAACATCTAATGTGGATAACACCTCTAATCCTTTAATACTATGTAATAGTTAATCAATATTAGGTAAGAGGTAATTATATTTTAGAGAAGCTGTATTCAAATTTTGGAAATACACAAACAAGTGGATGTCACTATTATTCTTTATTATAGGGACTAAGGTTTCCATCCATGATGAATACCTGATGGACTAAATAATCCAATTGTACCTTAGCTTCTCTATTCACTTTTAATTTAAAATAATACCAATCTAAGAAATCCTAATAGTTATTTAGAACTTCCAGGTTAGAGCCTAAATTGTATTCAGTTACATCTTTTGAGATAAAGATATCCTAAGTTTTTATTATATTTACTACATAAAAATATGAGTTTAAACTGACCAATCCCCTTGGAATGGTATTTTTATTTAGATGAATGATGTCTTTCCCAAACAAGGTTTCCTTCCGATCACATACCTAGACCATGTATTCTAAATCTATAATCAGATCTTGAAATTTAGCTTCACCATTCAAAAAACATTTAATCTGATCATCATCATCAAAAATTTTCCAATGATGAATGTTGTCTAGGATTGATGGTCTAAATATTACTTCCACCTTGTACTGACAGTGATGGTTCATATTTTCATTTTAAAATTGAGAACCCAACCCTAAAATTCTATCAGCTTCTTCATTGAAACAACTATCATGATAACAAATATTGAAAGCATCAAAGAATTCTAACAAATCCCATACGACATTTATATATTGTTTTAACCTTTTTTTTTGTGGCATAATCATTTCAGACCTAGTTAATCACAAAATTATAATCACCCTTTAAAATAAAACTTGTAATTACATGTTCACAGGCAATCCTTAAACCAATCAAGTGTGCCTCATACTCAACAGTATTGTTAGTGCACTCAAAGGATAACTTGAAAAAAAAACTTAAGATATTTTTTTTGGGACATAAAAGACAACACCCACTACATTTATAATATTGTAATAAACCCCATCAAAATACATTCTCCAAACATCACTTTCATTGTCAAAACTTGAATAAAAAATAGTAGGTTGTTTAATGCAATCCGCATTCCCAACAAAGCTACCTAGCTCCACATTAGTGTACAACACCTCATTTAGATCTCATTTTGAATATTCAAGTACATGTAACATCTTATTCTCTCTATGAAGTTTTACCATCTTACCCTCTAAAGGAATGGTGCCATAAAATAAGTCTATTTTCACACTACCACACATGTTGGCATCCCATTTTCTTAACAACAACATCCCCCACTTGGGAGGACAATCCACAACTACCACATCAATATTTATAAACTTGCTTGGATGATCTATCCATTGCACTAAAAATCATTTAACTTATCCAATAATTGGCACATATTGTGAGTCCATGATATAACCCTTGCCAAAGGCAGATGTTATTTTCACTCCAAGCTCATTAAGGACACCTATGGGAATCACATTACAAGAGAATCCAAAATCAAAAATAGAGTTGTGAATAATCAAATAATTAATTATTAAGGTGGTATAAAATGGATCAACATCCAGATGACTCTCTATTAATGTAGTCTAGAAATAAACCTTTGGGGCTAGTAAAACAACCTTATCTGACTCTTCACTGTCATCCATGAGTATTGGGGGTGAATTTATCTCATTATCAATTGTATTATCATTAAATTCTAAGTACTCAAATGCTCTCTTCCTATATACATGTATTCATAGCAATTAAACAAGTGATACAATGATCTTTAATTGGCTCATCACTTTTTCTATATCACACACATTGTAATGAGGAATGGGAGTATTTGGAAGATGGGTGACAACACCTTCAACTAGAATAAAGTCATTCAAAGTCATAGGTGGAACAAGAAGGGATGAATTAGAATTCCTAATAGCATTTCTCAAGGGTGGGTTTATTAATACATCACTCATACCCTTGGGAATACTAGATAATAAAGGTTTTCTATTCTTGGTTGGAGCACCTCTCTATTTAACAACTTGGGAAGTAGGTGGTAGTTTCAGAAAACTAAGGACATCTTTAATTTTCTTAACTTATTTTTATTTATCCACTACCCTTAGATCTAGATGTTGAGGTATGTTCCTATTTTTGTGTTTGAGTAAATAATGTTTTTATTGATGTAAAAGGTAAATTGAGTGTCATTAATATCCAAAAGGTGATTTTATGAAGATACATGGTGTTTTTTGAAACCTAATCTTGTCTTGGTGAAGGCGTGTATAGTGAAGCCTAGAGAAGTGAGGGAGATAAGGATTGTAATAAGATGTGTAGTACTAGTTGAGCATGGTATGAGGATATTTTTTATGAGAATGAGTCTTAGATTACATCTAAAATGACATGAAGGTATTAAAGTGGTATGGTGCCTAGTAGGTCTATGTGAATGGACTTGTTCTTGAGCATGGATATGGCTTGGCGAGGCATCATTATAAAGTTTGGAGGCATGTGAGATTGTGTAAGCATGGTATTAGTATGTATGACATGGGTATTAGGTGTTGAGAGCTATGAAATATATTTCAATATATATTGAATTTCTAAAGTGTGACTGATATTTCAAGACCTAACGTGTAAAGAGACCTAATGTGGCCTAATAAGGGGTCAAAGTCAATTTCCAGAATGATAAAGGGAAAGAGCATGGAGTTTATGGAAAATTATATGGACATTACCCATAACATGATTATGTTCATTAATAATGCAATCATGTTATTTAATTAACATGATCACATTACATAAATCTAAGCTCAAGATTGTTGAGCCATAACATGATCGCATTATGTAATAATGTGATTGTCTTATTCACATTATTGACATAAAAATAATGTGATCACATTAATAATATGTTCCCTATGTAAAAATAAAATAAAAATAGAAACCCAAATGTAAAATTATTCATTTTTCATTCATGTTTCCTAACTCTGCCCTTGTTCCACAATCATGCTTTGCTCAAAAGACTCAAAAGAGTTCTAAGAAGCTATCAGATTCACCCCACATACATGTTGATCAATGATGCCACCATGTAAAAGAGGTAAGTGATGAAAATATTCCCTATTTAACCCTAATGTTTAAAAAATTTCATTCTTTAACCCATGTTTTTAATTGCAATTATTTATTTTCTTACATCCCATCTTACTAACTCTCCCAACCCTACACAAAACCCTTTGGTTGATTCTCCTCCTAACCCTTTACAAAACCCTATTATTCCTCTTATCCCTCCACCTAACCCTCCTATAGTTCCGTAAAACCCCCTAATAGTCAATAGACTTTGATTGATAGCTTTATGGGAAATAAACTTGAATTTTAGGACTTAATTGATAGAATGAGGGATCCCAGTTTAACCAACCCCCACCACACCTAGCTAGCCAATTTCCTACAGACCTTATTATGTCAAATTGATTGATGGACCTCATATAGGGATAATTTTAGGGAATATTATGCTAACACATTTTTATCCATTCATGTCAATAATTTGGATATTTTAAAAGACAACATTTGTGCCCTACTCATTGACACAACCATTAATGCCCCATTTTCTATAATCTCTAAATGTTTTCCTATCCATCGCTATATACATAACTTAATAATGGAAATTTTTTGAGATCAATGGTGGATGGTATTTGACTATCCACCATGTAACAACCATAAGGTCCCATTATATTTGTGTAATAAACTCTACTATGAGTTTGTCCTCAACTGGATTCTCAATTATTTTTATATTAGTGAGTTTTAGGGCTAAGGAAAAGGCTTTATGTAGGATTTAAAAGGTACACATTATGAACCTAATAAACCTATGTGGATTTGTATCTAAAATCCTATTAAGCTTAAGATCCCCTTTGTGGTTCAATAGGTCATGGAGATAGACACTCTACATGCTCTTATTTAACTATCTAATACATTCATTCAACATACGAGTAGGATTTCATAGAGTGATGCTATAGATACACCATAGGCCACCTGATCCCAACCCCACCCTTATAGTGCATGTGGATATATATGCATGGGACATTTTGATGATGATGGAGTTGGTGGTTTAAATGGCTTAGATTATATTCTTATGAGTGATGAGTTTTTGGCATGCATATTTAGAATGAGAACATCGATCACCACATAGATATAGGTATATTTTATATAAATGTCATATTAAATTAAATTTATATTTTTAAATTTAATATTTAATTTAATAGTTAATTTTTTTTAAAAATAATATAATATATGTCATTTTTATGTCATAAAAGGTGAGAGTTCTTTCATTATCATAGCCAACATTTACAACATTTGATTTATCATAACTATTGTTTTCATATTCAGATCTAGCTACTAGAATATCCATGACTACATTTGTCTCTATTAATATGACACCATTTACTTATATAGAGGTAAAAATTGTTTACGTATATGTTTTGCTCTTTGTATTTGTTATGACTGTAGTTGTTTACATATATGTTTTTTCTTTACACCTAATTTGTAACTTATCTTCTCAAGAATTAATGAAAAAAAAACACAACTTGTATGCAAAAATAAGTTGTCTACATATATCCCATGTACTAAAGTAAGTTTAAAAAAAAAGGATTATGTTCCTTTTTAGTATTGGCATTTTTATAGAGCTTATGGAATACATTTAACCTAGATCATTTAAGTATATATCCAACAAGTAGTGTTGTCTTTCCTTGAACATTACCCAAGTGACTATGGGCATATCTAAACTCACAATTATTTATTTATAGTCCCAACACAAGGTTGGTTCATCTAAAATTTGTAAATAAATAGCATGTCCATACTATTTATTGAACAATATCGTATCCCAAATAACCTTTTTATACCTATTAGCCAATAGTCAACTTGCCTAACAAGGATTCATCCATTGACCCTTTTCACTTTATTTAGTTTGCATGTAATTCCATCCAAGCTTTGATGCATGTCAACATTGTCATGAGCTCTCTTAGTAGATGATATTCCATGTAATATATTGGTATCTCTCTCTTGCTGAACATTATGTTCATAATCACACTCATGGATTGACTTTATCCTATTCCATAAAATAGTTACAATTTTGTGACCTTAAGGTCCTATTGGAAGTAGTTATCCCCATCTAGAAGTTGTGCCTAGTGATCCTTATTGTACTCCTATTATAATATCCCAATGTTGATGAGTGATGTGGGACATAATTTCTCTAATTTTGTGTCTCTTGATTTCACCTATGTGGGTGATGTACCTACCACTATTTTTTGGCTAGATGGAGCATAACCTAACAATCTCAGTGAGAGTCTTCACCTGAGACTTTGAACTAGCCACATTTTTCTCTAGGACAACTATCTCTCTCTCTCATTATGAGGTAAATCCATATATGTATGGTAAGTGGGGAGAAAAACATATGTATGATTTCTTATTCACACATGGAGAACCACATCCACTAAAATAGTATCGAGGCTCAAATAACCCTCATTGAGTAGTAAAGAAACAATAACTGAGTAATAAATTACAAAGTAACATAGAAAGTAACTAAAAATAAACTAACTCACTGCTATACTTGGGTAACTTCAAGTTAGTTTAGTTATAATTCCTCATTAGACTTCATCTTAGCATTCTCCTCCTATCCTATTGGTTCCTCTCTAATAAGTGTGTGCTCACCCTTGTTTCCCTCTGAACTTCATCTCCTCACCCTCTATCCTACGGTTGTTTCTACATCTAAGTATCTACATATTATGGTGGTGGTTGTACTTAATGTTAGCATCCTACCATAATTATAAATTACATAGGATATTTTTCTAAATGTAATCCTCCAGTAAGTACTCTCCTAATTTTTCCCATGATGGTAATATAATGTCCACCTCATTTAGAAACTATCCTAAAATACCCTAATATTGTATAGCTACCAAATATATCATTGTCAGTATGTCTAACACTCATGGAAAGTATCTCAATGGTGGTACACCTATCTAACTAGAAGCCTTGATGGCCCCTATTATCCAAATCTCTAAACCTCATTCGTAAGGGGCCATATGATCATACACCTAGCCCATGATCAGTGTAGGGTGGCTAATACACATATCCATAGACCTTAAGATCTGATATATATTTATGTAATCATATGCTAACACCTTTTAGAACCATATAAATTTCCATCCTCTCTCCTCAATAATCCTAACAATAGGTTCCCATCTATATAAAATGAAATATGTCCCTTTGTCTCCCACCAAATGGGGGGAAAAGATCCCTGTTTAATATCATTTTAGAGGGTTAGGATAATTACCCACTCTACCTCCACTAATTTTACCCCATACTTAAAACCTATGTTAAATGCATCAACATCACCAAAGTATTGCACCCAATTAACAACCTTACCTCTATCATAATCCTCTATCAAGGCCACAACCTTGCCTTCAACTGACAAGCCTAGTATCCTAATCACACCCTTGAATGTGATAGTCCACTCTCAAGGAAATTTTGGGAAAATTAAATTGTTTTACATGACACATCCTAGTTTTTGAATAGGTTACAAAAGAATCTACTCAATGGGACAACAATCCCAACCTACACAATCTAGAGTATCCTTATTATATATAGTGTGTCCAAATCATTAGTCATTAATTTCTCTATAATCCTAGGAAGCCAATCATACTTCATCAATCTACTCCATCAAATATAGGCACACCTTTAAAACACAATTTAAAATATCCCTAAATACTCTAAGTTAATATTGAAAATTCATCCAAAAGGAAGTAGTTACGAGGGTCATACCTAAGTCAAACCCCTATTTTTAATACATCAACAATGAATATAGTCCAACATGTAATATAGCATAAATTGAATATCTTGACCCAAATATATTTATAGTTATCAATTTAAAAAAAATAAAATAGTATATTATTTATTCCCTTTCATAGTTCTAATCTTCTAATTTTGGTTTTGGTATAATATTGTTTCTCTAACACTTCAATAGATGGCTTACACTTTATATCTAAATGTATTTTCATGTACATGCTTGTATTATTCTTTTTTATAATGTGTCATTAAACTCATGTACTTATATAAATAGACATTTTATATACAAGTGCTTCTATTGATCGTTTTGGTTTCCATATATAAGATTTGATATAATTTATATAAAATTGAGTGAGACCTTATTTACATGAATAGTCGATGGCTGATACTAGCCTTCCTCCCTCTTTACGAGATGAGATAGACATAGGCATTTCTTCTAAATTGTCATTTGCACAGGCGCTAACAAAGGTATCTATTAGTTCTAGTAATTTTGAATTATTAAAAAACATCTATTTTAATAATTTTAGTACATATACTTGGATTAAATATAACTTATGTAAATGTATTATGTATGTAGGGTTGTCCTATGATAGCTGATAGTCTAAGTCAGATGGTGATTGGGGCAACTTCTCATGTTCCTCCCATATTTGATATGCCTATTCTGATAGCTAATCCTTCTATTTGACTTAATTGAGCATGAAAAATAGATTGAATAGGATCACGAGCTTGTAGTAAGTGCACATGTTTAACTAATTTTTTTTATTGTAGTTTAAAATTAATTTTTTAACAATTGTTTGAATGTTTTTTTATGTTAATTTCATAATAAATCTTTTATTTGAACAAACTAGCTATGAGTGTAGGACCCACAGTCAGACCTTGAATCAATCCAAGGCATTATAGGGGTATCCATCTACTAGCAAGGCAAAGAGAGGGAGGATATTTGATCAATAGGATGTCTTGCACATGAGATGTACTTTTTGTATGCCTGTATGGTAATTTATGAATTTTTGACATTTTATATGTTCATATGACATCTAACCAACATTAGATACTATGTTTATGGATGTAATTTTTTGTATGCCTATCAAAATAATCTATGTATTATTGACACTGGACATGTATGTGCCTATATTGTATACCTATCATGGAAATCTATCTAATTTATATTCAATTTTTATTTCATTATGTGTTGTATAGTGTTATTTTTAC
Source organism: Torreya grandis (assembly GCA_037957365.1). NCBI lineage: Eukaryota > Viridiplantae > Streptophyta > Pinopsida > Cupressales > Taxaceae > Torreya > Torreya grandis. Next base: position 4,796,650 of record JARHVA010000559.1, on the reverse strand, counting down.
CTTTCAAATTGTTATCTATCGGATTTCATATTTAATTTTGTATGTACGTATATCAAGATTAAAAAATTACTATTTTCAATTCTATATATCTCAGATATTACATATTTATTTAAATTAAAGTTTTTATTTCATTATGTATAACATAAATGACTAATGACACTCTCATCACTTAGGCTTAATGGCCTTATTCTCTTTGTACCTACTTCTTGTACACTTTGGAGACACTTCTTAGTGTCATTAGACCTCTTAACAACCTATCATATTCATCATCTAACTCATTTTATACATTTCATTCAGAAATGTACTCTCACTCTTTCACTATCTTCTCACTAGATAATCCTCTTAGGTTTCAAACCTACCAAAACATGATATAGGTCCCAAGGAGTTATTTTTGGTCAAATTTACATGGTCAAATCACACCTTTCTTAACCTATTACAAGTAATCAAACACACTTCAAGATTCAATTCCACATATAGGGCATGACAATGCACCCTACACAACAACACACCCTATAAGCCTATGATAGCAACATAGAGTATAATTTCAATTTCAAATCTTTCATGCATATTCTAAGAGATTCAAAACCTCTTTTTCTAATTGGACAATCTTGAAATTCTATATCTATACAATGGTATACTTGACAAGATTAAGAAATAACTCTTACTTCCATGTACAATGTGATCCTTGTCCTAAAATAGGGTATATAAATGGTTTATTTGTTTTAGAGTTTAATTGGTCAATATGTTAATTAATTAATTCCACCTAATAGCTCAATAATTTAATAGGTCAAAGTTGTCAAATTTTTCAAAGTTGTCAAAGCTGTCAAAATTATCAAAGTTGTTAAAGTTGTCAAAATTTTCAAATTTTTCAAACTATCAAAATTTTTAAAGTTTTCAAAGTTTTCAATAGTTAAATAGGTCTCTATTTTAAGTTGTTGAAGTTGTCGAAGTTCAAGTTATGGTTGTAGAAGTTTAGTTTTGATGCTTCCTAAGTGAAAAATGACACCAATAACATGTCTATCAGGGGTGAATAACATTTATGACCATGTTATTAGCCTCCCTTCAGGCCCAATCAACAAACCCACCACTAATTCCACCTCAAGAATAGCCTTCCCAATCCAAGAAAAATACAATTTTAGATTAAGTTCAAAGACTTATAAAATGAGAAATATAAGTCATTTTTGTGAACTATCATATTCGTAACATTCCTCTTGAATCATTGTAAGAGTACCCCAGAGAACTTAGGAGGAATCTTTAAGATCAATCTTTTAGACAAGTTATACTGACGAGTCTAAAAATGCAAGTTTTTGTCAGTGAATAAGTAACTTCTCGAGCTCTAACTAACATTTATAACTTTGGGACCTCTACCTACAAATATATCAATTTGATCACAAATAGATGGGAAAATTACATTTTTTCAAACTACCACAACATTTGAATCCACTTGAAAGTGCATTTTCACTACCGTTTTGGAGAGCAAAAACACTGACAATAAATGTTGTCAGAGTTCAAGTTGTGGTTGCAAAACTTTGGTTTCAATTCTTCCTGAGTGAAAAATGACACTGCTAGCACATTCAAGTAGGTGGGGGCCATAACATCTAAGACCAAGTTATTGGCCTCCCATAGGGCCCGATCGACAAACCCACCACCCATTCTAGCCTCAATAACACCCTTCTTAATACAAGAAAAATTCAAATTTTTAGCCTAAGTTCAAATACCCATAAAACCTAAGCTTCTCTTAGCTTCAAGAATATAGAATTATTTACTAGTAGTGACAAACATGTGAATGTGGAACCTTATCTATGACTACTAACCTACAAAAAAAAATTAGTAATCAATTAAAAATGAAATTTATATATGTACTACCTAGAAAATTAAAAACATTTGGTAAAATTGATTACATCTACATTTAAATATTAAAAATATCTCCCTATTTCAATCTAATGAACCATTAGGATCTTCTCTAACCTTGATAGTATCAATAATATATTCATGACTTGACTCTTAAACCTTTCATATTTTCCTATCTAATGGCCACCCATTATATTTTTTTAATTAAATATTCATTGCAAGAATCAAATCTGAATAGTTCAGTATCTTCATGTGTGTTTCAAACTCTTTAAACATACATTGATCTAATTTTTTTATAGGATATCATTAAAATGAAGTTCTAGTGACTACCACTGACACAGTGGGATAGTCAATGTTTTCTCATCTATAACTGGGGAAGTCAATTTTTTCTCTCTCTACACATTGACACAAGTAGTAATCAGTGCCTTATTCATTATCCTCATTTAAAATAACAAAAATATGCCCTGTACATCATAAAAATAAGTTTTATAGACAATATAAAGTTATATAAATAAAGAGAATATATTATACATAGTGAAAAATATTCTACCTAGCTACACTAGATCAAATACATAGTCAAAGTCATATGATGATGTCATATCTATAAGTTGCAATGCTATTGGAACCTGATATGTGTTGATTGGAATTAGAGGTTTATAAATGTAATCATCCACCCACTCTTGTAACTCACACTCATTAAAAATAGATTCCATGCATGCAAAATAGAAACATGCCAAGTGTCTAACATGAATAGTCCAATAACTTACATTTGAACTCCAAAATGAGTGGAGGTCACTTGAACCTATTAGAATCATACAATCCTCATAATTTTCCATGTGTTCTTCATATATTAACCAAAAATGTCTATTAATAGTATAATTTGGTTGAACACCATGACACATGTTCTCATTACACCATTCAACCACGGTTTTTACATCTATAAAATGAACATGCTTTTCAAATTTTAACTTCTCCCTTGCAGTAGCTCTTTTTACACATGATCTAGCACCATCATGCTCCTCTTTTCCATGGCTAGCTTTGGTGAAAATTTAAATATGTTCTACACCTATGGTAATGTGTATCCTACTCAACTAATAAAAAATCTGTGCATTTTTTAATTATGATGTGCAATTATATGACCAAGTGTAGTGTTGATTGAAAGTAATGTTCCTCTGACTCAATTTTTCATATAAGTTATAAAAACAACATTGTACATACTCCAAATAATGTGATATATCATTGCTAATGTAGAAATGGTAATCCTTTATTATTTTCTATTTTTTCTCTATACTATCAGGTTCATGCATGAATGTTATATGCACAAATATGAAAACTTGTGATGAGTTGTAATACTAAAATTGAACTTTCATTTGGGGTTTGAATGTGTAATTCTCTAAAAAATCAACTACTAAAACAATGAGACTAGGTGGGAATGTATCCTTACATATCTAAAAATTTTCATCCGACCATCGAGCCCTATGTGTGTGCTTTACATAGTCATAAATAATCTTCTCCCTAAATTTGACCAAAAATTATGAAATAGGTTTCTTTTTTGTAACAAGCTCACAACTTTTAGATTCTTTGCCATCTTTTACTTGATAAGTCACTAATTTATATTTTATTAAACTAACTAATTTATATCTAATTACACTTGTAATCTCCTCATGGATACATTTTTTTAAATATGGCAATCCACCATAATTGCTACAATTTGCATTTAAACATGATTTATTATAAAATAATTACTCTTCTAGTCTTTTCCAAAAGATATTTGGAATAAATTCCCTAACTAATTTTAGTGGCTATTCTATGACACACTCTTGAAAAAATTTAGTATGCAAAGTAAAACAAATAGGGGAAAAAACATCATACTGCATTAAAAACTCAACATGTTACCTACAATAACAAGTGAGTGTGTGTGATTTGTTTTAACATAAAAAGGTTTTTCCATCTCAAAATATCTTTGACAAATAGAAATTTGAGGTTATTTTTCTAAAACTTTAGAGTAAAATTTTGTTTGAGTCATATCTAATAAATGTTTTAGATTTGGTTCATGATTTCAAGAACTAACTCTTCTTTTCAAAACATCTATTACATTGGGTGAAACTCTTGTATCATCTTTCCAAAATTGAGCAAGTAACTCTTTGAGAGTATTGGCTATAGCCTTGTCAATTTTTGGAAGTCTACCATAGAATGCCTAGAGATCATTGCTATTCATTTCATTAAGTATTTTGTGTCTTGAAATTACTTTCATTAATATTTTTTTGTTTATATGAAGTGTTCAGATTGTTTTTGAAAGCAATTATTTTTTCACTATTTCAGCACTTACTACAATAGTTGTCATTATACATTGGGTAGCATTACAATCTTTGTTGCATGATATCAGGCCTATAGTATGATATGCATCATGTAGATTTTCAAAAATTTCATTTTTTTCATCATCCATTTTCTTAGTCCTAATATGTATATTATAGGTCTCATCTTAATCAGTTTTATCAATGAAATAAATAATTGATTTATTTGACTATCATACTCTAAATTATGAAAGAAAGTATCCCAAATTTGTTGATCCAGTCTTCTTGAATGATGATCATATATTTTATTATGCATTGGTTTTAAAATATTTTCATTAGCTTAAATTAGTTACTTATATTCTATACACATAATTCTTGGAGGTGTTGGTAATGGTGGAATTTGTTGAGAGGGTGTTTCAAAACCGTTATTACTTTAATTGTTTATATGTGGGATGACATTAAATTTTTCATTGTTAATTTATTCATTATATGTTTCCACAAAATTTTATTAATGGTTAAATTCATATTTATTAATTTCCATGAAATTTTATTCATTCATTGAGGGTGAAGCATCATACATACACTCATCATCAATAAAATCAAAAACGTAGAACTTTGAACGTGAACTTTCAACATTAACTAATTCACTATTTTTAATTTCATTATTATTCATTTCATTATGAAAAATTTCAACATTATTCAATTGATTATAGTCAATTTCATCAATTGGATCATTATCTATGACATTTGGTTCATCAAGATTAGGATTTGTACCTTGTTTACCATCAACTTTTTAAATTAGTAGCTTGTGTTTCTCTTTGAAATATTCTAATTCATATGGTGTTTTTTTCTTCAACAACTTCCTCTTCCTCTTCAAACATTATCTAAAACCCATTATAAAGGACAATTGACAACTTTTCAAAGGTGGGGTCAAGTACACATGTACATAGATCACACAGAAGTACATAGAGAATATTTGTGAGGACATACATCTTGATTTGGGATAAAAATAGTCATTGATACATGAGATTATAGCTAAAATAATAATAATAATGCAATTACATTATATAATTTTATTTCATTATTACATAATACGATTACGTTATGTTTTCTATAATATCCCAACCCATCTAACCCATTGAGAAGTTCATATCAATAATAATGTGATAATGTTATTATATAGCATGATCACATTATTATTGATATAAGATTTGGGGTTGGAAATTGGCAATGAGGATTGAGTGTTGCCTATGTTAATAATAACATGATCATGATATTAAATAATTCTATCATTTTATACTTAATATAGATAAGGGATTATGGATTGAGGATTAAGGCATTAGTGCATAATGTTTATGGATTGGGATTAGGGATTAGGGATTGAAATTGAGGTCTAAAGTGAAGGTAAAAAGCTAATGGGACCTTTCCCATAGAATTTATTAGATTTATGGATACTCACATCTCTCCCTATGTTAAATCCCACGGTTTTGAATTGACATTGCGATGGAATGGAAATACCTCCCATAAATTTAAACAACATGTGCATTTAATAAAACAATAGGTAGCATCATTTTATGACATATGTGGAATGAAAATGTTTTTGGGCACATTTCTCAAAGTGAATTAAATGACATGGTATTACTTCTTAATTCATTTATTTCTTCTCCTAATACTTGGAGAAAGAAGCTTTGAGCACATCAAAGCCCTAAAAAATAATAATAAGTCATTAATAGTTAAATGTGTTTTGGGTTTATCATTATATCCTATATGTCATCATGAGGATTGAATGAATTAGTCAAATGGGGAAATAAATTGTGTGATTTATTCCAAAATGATCCCTATGAACTTAATTCTTAGTCTAAAAATGATGTTAATTTGGAATAAAATGATTGGATCAAGGTTTAAAGAGTTTATATCTATGGTTTAGAGTTTAGGTATTAATAAATTTAAAGATTAGGGCTTAGGGTATAGGTTTTAGGGTATATTTATATAATCATGTGGTTACTTGGGGAAAATTTGGGAGCCTTGAACCTATATCTATGATTACAGAATGTGACTTTGGGATCAATTATCCCCCACATCATCACAAGTTGAGCCTATAAAGTCAGTTATGATAATGAGTGATTAAATTTTAACCAAGTTCATCCTTTTGAACCTAATTCTTAATATATATATATATATATATATAAACGATGTTAATTGGGGCTAAATTTATTGGTTTAGGGTCTATAATTTAAAGGTTTTAGGGTTTAGGGATTATGGCTTAGGGTTTAATGTAAATGGTATAAGGTTTGGGGTTAAAATTTAATGGAATAGGGTAACCTGGGGTTTAAAATATCAAATACAGGGTCCAATCACTAAGGTAACTAAAGTACATTTGAGCTTCTTGTGATACCTATTTATGACTTGATTACCTTCATGTTTGCATTTCTAATAAAAATAGGGTCAATTATGCCAAGTACATATTGCATACATGTTATACAATCAATTAAGCCATAAATATGATTTAAAGGCTCAATTTTTCCTAGATCGTGTAGGTAATTACACAAATTGATTAATTAGATCAATTCATGATAGAAGATCAATCTTCTGATTTTACCCCAAATCATATCTTGCTATTAAAGGGGTTTAAATTGGCCTCAAATGCCTCCTTAATTAAAAGAATCAATTGGATCTCCTTCTCTTTGGTTAATTAGGTTAAAGGGCCTTGAAATAGCCCCATTTTGCTAAAAAATTACACAACTAGATTGGTACTCCAAAGGCTTTAGCCATAGGTTTAAAAAGTGCATTTTATGACATCCCATGATAAGATTAGTTATATCATAAGGCATGTATGTTTGTGGCATGTAGTTCATATTAGGGCATAGGGATTACAATTAATGTTTTAGGGATAATTACGGATTAGGGAATAGGGTTTAGGTTTAATGACCCATATCTTAATGTTTAATCACTAGATATGCCATGTGTTCAAACTGGATTCTTATTATAGACGATGTTAATTGAGACTAAATTGAAGTTGGTAAATACCTAGAAAGTAAATGATTTACATTTAGGGTATAGTATTTAGGCTTTATGGTTTAAAACTTATAGGTTTTAATGAATATACATGGTTTAGGGTACATAGGTTCAATCATATTGATAATTGAGGACAATTTGAATCACATGGACCCATTTGTGAATATAGAATGTGTTTTTGGGTTGTCATTTACCATGGATGTCATTGTGCAGATTGAGTGAATTAGTCAAATAGGTTAATAATTATGTCCAAACTAAGCCCTGTGAACTCAATTATTATTCTAAATGATGTTAATTTAGGTTAAAATGATTGGTTAAAGGTTTAAAGAGTTTATATTTATATTAAATAGAGTTTAGGGATTAGGAACTTAAGGGATTAGGGCTTAGTGTATAGGTTTTAATGTACATAATTTACAATAATGATTTGATTAGGGAAAATTTGAGCTTCTTGAATGTATATTTGTGAGTAAAGAATACGAATTTGGGATCTATTATCCCCCATGTCATCACAAATTAAACCTACAAAGTCAATTATGCTAATGATTGATGCAATTTTAACCAAGTTCATCCCTATGAACCTATTTCTAACTATATATAAAGGATGTTAATTGGGGATAAATTTATCATAGGGGCCTACTGAGCCTCAATGTAAGAAATTTCATTTATATGATATTAATAGGGGATCTAAGTGCTCACCATATTAAAAAAATAAGTATTTTCTCAATTTAATATGCAATTCGGTCCAAAAGAACCATGTGCAAGGAATTACCTTCATATATAATGTAAATTTGGGATTACTTGGCCTTGATTTCATACCATATTGAACCAATCAATTATTCAGTTATAGATGATACATTATTGGGGCCAATCGAGGCTTACCCAAGGAATTATGTCAACATAATTTTAATTAGGGCCCTAATTTCACACCTTATTTAAATAATTGAATGTTATCATGAATTTTATATGAAATCATGACCAATTAAACCCTATATAAGGAATTACATTCATATTTAATAATAATTAGGATTCTGATTATGCACCAAATTTAGCTAAAATAATATTCGGTTCAACATGATCTATGAAATTTATTCCAAACAAGATTTGTGTAAGAAATTTCATCCTTCTACTATCATAGGGGGCTATGTTGGTCCCAAATACATAACATATTGAATCAACCAAGTATTTATCTTAGTTGAATATGCAATTATAGCCAACCAAGACTCATGAAAGTAATTGAATATATCTAATATCGATTACAACTTCATTGGCCTTGATTTTAAACTATATCCAACTGATCATGTATTTGGTTTTATCTTATACATAATTGGGGCCAACTGAGCCCCATGAAAGTAATTTTTTCCATATAATGTTCTATCTAGGTTTCTTTATCCCTGGTTGCACACCATATTGAACCAATTGAGTATTTAGGCTCAATATGATATGCAATTAGGGCCACTCAATCTGCAAGCAAGGAATTACATCCATATAATGTCATTTGGGCCTCTAATTACACCATGTTAAATCAATTGATATTTTTATCAATACTATACACAATTAAGGATAAATAATTAATATGTAATCAACTACTTCCTCCTAGAATATCAATCGAGGCATTTTTCACCCCATGTAATGAATTACGTCAATCTAATTTGTCTATTATAAATATTTTTCCCTAATTACACATAATATTTAACCAATCTATTATTTTATTCAGTATAATCTGTAATTAAGAGTAATTAGTCTCTATGTAAGGAATTCCTTCAATATAATGTCAATTAGGACTTTGATACCATACCATGTTAAACTAATTGAATATCTACTTCAATCTAATACACAATCGAGGTTAAATGAGCCTTGAGAAATTAATAATGTCCATATGATGTCAATTAGGTCTCTAATTAGACACCATATTATAAAAAATAAGTATTTAGTTTAGTTTGATACGTAATTAGGGACAACCAAGATCCATCCAAGGAAATATGTCCATCTAATGTCAAATTGGGATCTATTATTTTGGTTGCACACCATATTGGGATCAAAGGAATAATAAATTGATTCATAGGTTAATACATCTCCAAATATCATTCAATGCTATAAATTCTAGACAAGAGCATTGATCCCAAATAACAATCTTAATATGAAACCAATATTTGATCTTAAGACTACTAGGCCTAATGGCTCCTATTCGAGTTTTAACATGTTGAAAATATGTAATGTGATCACATTATTAATGTAGTTAATAACATGATCATGTTATTAACATGATAATGGTATTTGAATTTGAATTTAATTCTTACACCTTCTAGCTTGAGAATGGCTTGGATTCTCATGCCAAAGGCTTGGACTATCAATGTATAGCCAATTCTTATAAGATATGAAAATAAACAATAAATTTCAAATTTTATTGCCAAATACACTAATAATTTTAATGTTAAAATTAAAAAACTTGATACTATCATGATGATCACGCTCCCCTCTTTCAAAAAATATGATTCTTATAATATTTTGACTAATCTAAGGTTTCAAAGTATATTTATTTCTAATAATGCCTTTTTAGGCCACTACATGCTGCAAACATATAGGCCTATACATGTTCATATAATTTATCTTTCATTGATCCAAGTGAAAAAAAAAATATGTTGACATAGTATGCATAATTATACACACATTAAAAAAATGATTATCATTCTTTTGAGGTTGTTAGGCATGACTCACTAATGACTATCCCATTCTTTGTCAATTTTTATGATCTATTTACTTCTAAAATTCATAAAAATAAGTATTCATTGAAATTTAAAAAAAATAAAATGTGACTTGATAAAATATTTTGTCTAAATTTTCCCCAAAGGGTATAAAATAATATTAAATACTACTAAAAAAATGGTACGTGTCATGAGTGTTTATCTACTATGTTTTTAAAAAAAAATAGGAGTTCCTCTTCAAATTTTAGATGTTTGACCTGGTTACAATTAATCAAATTTTTTTAAATTATGTTTTGGAAACTAGAAATGAAATTATACATTTCATATCTTTACACCATCTTTAAATTTGGAGTGTAGATATCTCAAATTATCTACAAAATTTCAAATATCTGACATTTTAGAAAAATCATGTCCACGAGTAGGCCACTTTTTATCCCCCAAATTTGTGCAAGCACCCTATATCTTATTTGAGTTTTGACATATTTTAAAGAGGTTTTTACAAGATTTCTCATGAAGTTTGATTACTTGAGTTGAAGGTGAAATCATGAAAATGAATTTGAAGGTCTTTTGTGTGTTTAAAATGAAGAAATGAAGACCCAAGAATGAAATTTTGATGATTGTTGACAAATTTGACTATTTCATGGAAATATAATATCATGGGAATATATGGAAAATGGTCATATAAATTATTTCCAAGCATTAGGAGTTAGTTTTAGGGATAAATCTTTATGAACAAATGATAATAATAAAAATCTGTCTAAAACCCTATCAATACCCTCATAATGATACAATGTTGAATAAATTATTTAAAAGTGATCATAATGGTATTTTATTCCTATTTAAATGTTTATGTGTTTTATTTAACTCACTTAGGCATCTCCAGGTGGTAGTGGTTTGTCAGGATAGTGAATGAAACTTATGGGAAAATGATTGTTTTTGAAGAAGTTGATATCAAAGACAAAAGATGCATAAGAGCAAGTATGAAAATGGATGAATGGAGAAGCTATGGAATAATTATTTATGTACATAAAGGTATATAGAAACATTATATACTATATTTCAAATATTTTTTTCACTCATGTTGACCTATTGCTAAACTGGGCTAATGGTGAGACTAGTGACAAAAACTAGTCAGAGTGAGAAGGTGTTTAGGGAAGCCTTAACAGGTCCAATTTGTATAAAATGCATCATGAAATTTATTTATAGGAATTTTATCACTTTAAAATTAATTTTCAGTGGTTACTCATCAGATTTAAGGGGTGAAAATGTTGTTGACAAGTTGTCATGTCAGGTTCAGTTGTGATAGTGAAACCCAAGATAGTGAGATTGGTCTACAAGACCAACATTGCATTTTGAGCCTATGATATAGCTATTGGATGTATATATAATTATATTAAAGGATAATTTTAATGTATTTTTAATTTACGAAAGTGGTTCTATATATTTTTTAATTAATCTTCACCATGACAAGGTCTTAAGACAAAATGATAGTTCTAGGTATGCAAGGTGGAATGAAGATTTTGAGACTCTTTGAAAGCATTCAATGTATCCAATTCACTTGAAATTATTTTTTATATATGTATATAATCTATAAATTCAGTTTAAGAGGTTATAATATAGATGCCAAAATGGCTTGTCTGGCTATGTAAGAATAACGAAAGAAAAGCTTAATAAATTGGTCTTTAAGACCAATGGTTGACACCAAAACCAATGATATATCTGTTGTATGTTGTTATATATATAATATATGATATATTAGTGTAAATTATATTTCATGTAAGCATCCTTATAGGATTTTTTAACAACATTTTACATGATTGTGTTTTGGAGCATTTAGGTAGTTCTAAGTAGTCATCTAGAAGAGATGAGTTTGAGGTATTTTGGATAGAATTGAAGGAACCAATGAAAATTAAGGTTTTATATAAGTATAATAGGATATTTTAAATTTATTTATATTAATAAAAAACCTATATGAAAATGTGAAAAGTTAAAGACTCCTACTGGGTTTTTGAAGCCTATGTGCAGTTCTAAGTGAGCATTTAACAATGATGAGTTTGAGGTATTTTGTTATATTTGTTGAAGTATAATGGACTTAGTGATGTCATTAAATTAATTGAGGTTATATAAATGTTTTTTTATATATATTTATCTATAAAATTTTAGTGTGTACTTTATATTCTTAAGACAAATTTTCTAGAAGTGACAAGGGCTATTTCTGAATAGGCCTAATGCCATGGTTCAAGGAGTCAAATAAGCTAAAAATTGTTATGAAAATATATGGATGTTATCAAGGGTTTATTTTATGTATTTATAAAGTATTTAATCTATTGGAGGAAGCTTAAAATCTTCCAAAGTTATCAAGGTGTAATAGGTGCCTTGAGAAGGCCTAATTACATTAGGTCTCTATTATGCCTAAAGGTAGTTATAGTCCTTATGGGTTATGACCAACCTATGTAGTGAGTGTTTTACTTGTGAAATGTGTGTATTTACCTATATAAATAATTATCCAAGTATGGATATATGTTTGGCTGACCAAGGTGGGTGTGAGCAAAAGTCAAGTATAAGTACAAGGCATAATTGGCCTATTTATGTGTGTTAAGAGAAATGAGAATATAAGAGAGTAAAAGAGATATTTGAAGAGAATTAGGTAATGTAAAAAATTATGGGGAATTATAGGATCAGTCATGAACTTCCATCAGAAGTTTTTCATGTACATGACAAGATCAATTGATCTAATAAGCCTAATAAGAGGCATGTTTGAGTGAAGAAGGCTATTTTGAGAGTGGTAGAAGGTTGAGAAGAGATGGATGAGTTTATTACATATTGAGATGAATTATATATGTGTTATTGATGTATTATAGTTATTTTAATTCATATAGAGAAGAAAAAAAATTTAATAAAAGGTGACCATCTATTGATTGAGTAACAAGGTGCTAACAAGGTGATCAAGTTGATCTTGGATAAGTTGGTGCTTTGTCAAGGAGTAAGAACAACCTTGTAAGATTTTAGAAGTGTTATTGAAGTGTTTGGGTTGGTTTTGAGTCTTTTATGGGGTTTTTTACTCATTATAAGTTGTAACTTTCTAAAGGACTGGTTCAATTTGTGCTTGACTAGTGAGGGGTTGGTGCTCCTTGTAGGGTTGGTGCCTCACTAAATGTTAATTCATTACTTATAAGATAGTAATATAAGTGGTGTTTTAATTGGTTTTATACCACATGAGGGTTTAAAAAATAGATATAATGTTCATGTGTTATGTTATTTCTTCATTCTCATATGAATTATTGATTATGAATTGTTATATCTCTTAATTAGTTTGAATATTTGATGAATGATAAGTGTATTTGAAAGAAAAGATTGTACACTGATTCACCCCCTCCATTTTAGTGGTTGTGCTTATAATAATTGGTATCATATCTAGTCCTCTAGGGAAGGATTGACATCTTGAATTTCATATTAGAAGCACAATATGGTTAACCTTGTGAAGGTGAGTTACACGATATGTTTGTTTATCAGCTTGTGGAAGAAGAAATCTTGGTGGATGCTTATTGATTTTTGGAAAATGTTTCATGAGAAAAAGTTGTTTGAATTAGTCATACTATATAAATAGATAATTTTAAGTAAAACAATAATTCTAGTTATTTTCATGATCTAGGTCATAGTTGAGGTTTGCATAGAGGACTACATGTGTGAGATGTTTCAAAGATTCAAGAAGCTTGTTTTGTTGTGGTTAAGGTGCAAAGAGTGTTTTCATGTCTTTGATGTGTTAAAGTATGTTATGAGGGTTCCCTAGATTTTTTTGAGGTTCTATTGTTTCTCATGTTCCTTTGAAGAGAGAAAAAGTTCCATTCTAGATTAAGAACAACTAGATCGTCATTGAACATCTTGCAGGTATGAAGAGACTAGTCTACTTGTATATTTATTATATGTACCTAGAAAGTCAAATTTGGTCAAAGGATTTCATGGAGATGTTCAATATAATACCAAGATACTTTCCTCAAATTTTGGTCTCTTGATGTTTTCTCTAGCTTAAGTTATGAGCTTTCAAATTTTGACTTGTGTGCAATGACATACTAGATGTAGTCAATTTTATGCTACAAGAAATATTTGTTGGGTATTAAAAAATATAACCATTGGGGTTTGAATTAAAATTAATTTAAATAAACACAAGAGAATTATTTTACCTATAAAATCCATTGAAGAGGTTAAAACATGTTTGTTTAAAAGGAAAAGTTGAAATAGACTTCTTAAAGATTATCCTCAAAGTGATTTGGAGACTTGAATGTCTATA
>JARHVA010000559.1:4697500-4777500 GCA_037957365.1 Torreya grandis | reverse complement strand
AATAGGCCTATTTGTGTGTGTTAAGAGAAACGAGAATATAAGTAGATAAAAGAGATCTTTGAGGAGATGAAGTAGGTTATGTAAACCATAAAATTAATAATATTATTATACATGAACATTAATAATAGGTTTTTCATGTAGATGACAAGATCAATTGATCTAATAAGCCTAGTAAGAGGCATGTTTGAGTGAAGAAGCCTAGAGGTTATTTTGAGAGGTGTAGAAGGTTGAAAAGATATGAATGAGTTTATTATACATTTATATCCATCATATATGTGTTATTTATGTATTATAATGAGTGTAATTAAGATAGATAATATATAAATATGAATAAGAGGTTACCATCTGTTGATTGAGTAAGAAGGTGTTGAGAACATAATCAAGCTGATTTGGATGAGTTGGTGCTTTGTCAAGGAGTAAGAGCTACCTTGAAATATTTTATAATTTCTATTGAAGTGTATTGGTTTTTTTTTATTCACTTAGGGTTTTTGTGTTTCATTTCAAGTTATATCTTCCTAAAGGACTAGTTAAGTTGGTGCTTGACTAGTAAGGGGTTGGTACTCTTTATGCAATTTATGCCTCACTAAATTTTGATCCATTGCTTACAAGAAAATATTCCAAGTGGAGTTTTAGTTGGTTTTATCCCCCATTAGGTTTTCCCACATATATCATGTGTTCATGTGTTATGTTATTGCTTCATTCTCATATGAATGGTTGATTATGCATTGCTATATCTCTTGATTAGTTTGAATGTTTGATGAATGATAAGTGGATTTGAAAACAATGATTTTACATAGATAAAACATCAAAATATCATCATCCTCAAATGAAAACTTAGGTTCCCCTACATTTCAATAATTTTTTTATAATTATCACAAGGAATATGTGCGAGAAATCATGTATCACACCAATCAATATCAAGATCACAGTATACAACATTATCCTTGGCATTCAAAAAATTTGGAACGTCCTTCATGGCTCCTCTATTCTAATTTCTACCATTTTGGGTAGGTATCTTCCTTATATCATTATCTCTAATGTGTAAAGAGTGTCCCCCTTATGTTTGATTCTTATTTTGAGTTCTCTGCCAACTTTAAGATCCATGAGAGATCCCCTTCTCAACTCTAACCAACTTGTCTGATATTTCCTTGACAATAGTTGTCAAGGTTTTCATGGTCTCCTAAAGGTTGGCTATCTTAGTGGATTGAGTCTTCTTAGGATTAGTCAAATTTACATCATCCCTTTTTTAAAATGGATTTGCCATAGCCTTTATATTATTTTATTTTGGATGGACATGTTTAATGCCAACCTTAGGTTTGTAGGAGCCTTATCTCTCAAGAAGTACACAACCTTTTTATCAAAAGCATCAAAATATTTAATCAAACGAGTAGTATCACTAAGTCTAAGATTCTTAAGAAACCTTATCATAGAATTATTAAAACTTGTGTTAAAATTTGGCACATACTCATTAGGGTTCTTATTTATGTTTTTGAATTCTATAAGAATGAACCTATTATCAATTTTATCACTGCACTAAATTTTGGAAACATTATTCATTTGTTCCCATGAATATATGCATCCAAAAGGAAGGTAATTGAACCACTCATGAGAATACTCTTATAACATGTGCATAGATATTTTAATGTAAACATCCTCATGATCGACATTGTAATATTTAATGATAATGTGAAAATCCCTCAAATCCTGCTCACTAGTCACTTCATTATTCCCCTAAAACTTAGGGAGTCAGTTCCTTACATTGTTTGGAACTTCATTAGGCTAACCCTCCATTTCATTAAAACTAATAGGTTTAAACCTAAGAATCCTTAATGTAGGATGTCCATTCTCATACTAATCTCCATGCCTCATGACTAATTTAATGGTGGGCTCAAGATAAGATGGTAAAGGGTTGTAAGGGGGTGAGTGAGGTGGACTTGGGGGGCCAATCCTAGGAGGATATTCAACTTGTTGAGAATTTATTAGGTATTAAATATGACTATAAGGCTTAGAGTGATTAAAAAAATGATAATCTTCAATCAAAGAAAGTTCAACAAATAAAAGTTTAGGTGTACCAAAATTTTGACAGTCTAGACACTCCTTTGCATCATAACTTTGTCCTTCAATTGGCCTCCAAATTTTTATCCTTATTATGTGATGAAAACACAAGCCATAGATAAGCTATTTTAATGAGTCACCTTTGAAGGAGGATCTCAGTCCTTCCAACTTTGAAAATAAGAGAACACTCAAAACATAAGGTATTCAACGTGGGCACTAATCTTTCAAAAACTAGATAAAATGTTCACTTAGCCACTACAAGAAAACTTATAGAATATAACAATTTAAAAATAGGTAGTGATACAATCTAAAACTATACTTTACATTAATTAGTGCTGAGATAGAGAAAAAAGACATCAAAATATTTAGATTCATGTTCAAATGGGCAAATATCTCTAAAAAATGAAAAAATAACCAATTATTTACAAGAAACTAGTAGAGTTCAATTGATCAAATCTTTTAAGACAAAGAACTTTAGAACCTAAAATTATAATAGCTCTTTGCAAGAGTACCTGATAACACAAATTCTAACGATCAGTAAATCACCTTACATAGATAAATTTAGAACCTAAACTAATAACAACTCTCCACAATAATACCTAAAAATGTATGTTATAATGATCTTATCCTTCCTCAACAAAGACATTAGTGAGGTGTTGGTTCCTAGTTTTACACCTCTAGGATTCAACCTTGCATACTTAAGAAGATGGAAAACATAGATAGTAAAACCAAATTATGGCATTATAACTGGCTAAGGTTTTATCATATGGATGGAATGAACATAGAAAATGATTGGAAGACATTGACATAGGGTATGGTTAGTTCCCTACTACTTCTATATCTGCCTAAACCAAGGTGAGATGATGTATTGGGTAGCTTGCTCACATGGAGGGATGTAATAGTTCAATCTCTAGGGGATTATTAGCACAAACAAAAATCTGACTAGAGCATAACCAAACTTTCACAATCCATTTGGTAAGAGTTGTCACACAGACAAGGAAAATGATCTTAAATAAGACACAAGATACTAAAGACAAATGTGAGGGTGATTGCAACTTTCATATCTAAATAAAGTTTTTAAAAATAGAAGCCAAATGGAAGATTAAAATGATGGATTTCAAAGAGAAATTATAAACACATTTAAAATATAAAACATTCATGTATATATGGGAAAATAACATTCAAGATACTCAACAACATGTATTACTTGCAGGTGTAGGACATGTAGGACAAATTAGGTAGATTAAAAGTGGGTTCTAGTGCCTACTTTTAACATAGGGAACACCTTTTAACAACCATGATATTATTCATTATAATATGCAAATGATTAGGTAAATAGGCTAAAAAAACCATTAGGAATAGTTTGTATTCATTAATGTTAATCCAATGCAAACATTTAAATGACCCCTAAATCTCTAAAGCATACACTACAAGTGAAAAATCAGGCACATTTTCCTATCAACTCCATAATTCCATGATGTCATTAAAATAATATATAAAATAACACACAAATCACAATGCATAAAGGAATTTACAACCTAGATCCATACCCAGAAAGAATACCATTATTAATCATAAAACCAGATATATAATCAACATAGCATGAAGGATGTATTATTGCACTTCATTAACAAGATATAACGTAAATCACAAATGTTTTCCATTATCTTGATATGTAAATCAATGTATATAATGTTTAGAATGTTAACATGGGTGAAAATCTTGGTGAATTTTCTCTTGAAATAGGGGATACATATACATTATACTCTCAAAGCTTGTTAATAGCTATACAAGTGCAACCACCTTAGCAAGAGAGATAAAACACACACTAGTTGTCTAAAATTTGGACAACCTAAACCCCTAAAAAGAAAAATCAAGTAAAAAAAACTTTTAAAAGAGGATAAACCCTCTTTACTTATATAAATTTCTCACCTAGAATATTCTTCTAAGATGATGCAGCTGGAAGATGCCTTTAATCATGGTTGTAAGCTCATGATTTGTAAAGAAATAACTATGGTAGGTAGTTTTCCATGTAATGATAAATTTTGATAACAAACCTTTGATATCCTTGGCTAAAAATCTTGATGCAATTGGGCTTGAGAGAAAATATTCTTCTTGGGTGAAAAAAAGACTTTGCCTTCTTGAGTAACTAATTTGCATTGTATCGAACTAATCATTTTCCCAATGGGATGTCAATGAATGATGGTGACACTCATCCTTTTCCAAACAAAAGCTTACCTCTAACATTATCATGATTGCATCATATTTATCCAGCTATGATGGAAGTAGCATGGGATCCATGTCTAGTTAAGAAATATGATTGCAATGGCCCACTTTGGTCTCAAAACCCTTGTAGAAATTTTATTCATCTTTTGAGGTCTTTGACATTATCCAAATATTCAAAAATGATACCTAGCTTATGTTTTTACGTTTTTACCTTTAACTTGCTTGTGCCTTATTAGTTTTTCATTTTTCCTTTGTTTCCAAACCTAATAATGCTTATATGTTTTTTTGATTTATCTTGCCTTATGCAAGATTTTAGCCACTTTTTGAAATTTTGCACCTTCTTGGCTTTGTAGGATTTTGGACCACAAGTGAAACTTTCTATGTTGACAAGATTCTAAAAGTTTGTTTTACATTCATAAATTAAAAATTTACAATTTACAAATTGATGTTTTAATTACACCTAATAATTTTACTACCTTTATATTGGTGTGTACATGGTGGGTCTGAGAATTTAGAATGTACATTGTAATTTGTAATTACAAATGAATGTTGCATCTCTGATGAAAATGTTCGCCATGCTTAGAATTTTGACCTTCGTGGGCATTTTACATAAAACATCTTTATCATAAGCTCAACTTGCATTTTTATTTCAAGCTTCAAAGCTTGTATGACATCTTTTGTTGACAAGAACATACCTACACTAGAATATAGATAAACTTTACAGTACAATATTTACTACTTATTTACGAGTTAATGCTTAAATCACAAGTCATATCCTTTATTTATTCTCTCCATGATGAAATCCAAACTACTTTCCATTTCAGGAGTGAAAAGGTTCATCCAATCCCCCACTTTACCTTTATAAAAGAAGGAATTGTATTGAATAACCATATTACTCATCTCTTGCATATTTTTTAAAAGTGGGTAAAGGGAAAACAAACTAATGTTCATAGATTTGACCAATAATGTTTTTCACTAAACATAAGGTGTTCTCTTCATTGCTTTTTTTAACCATTATCACACACTGCTAATTTATCTCAACACCAAATGACACCATTGGAATCCAATCAGATTTGGTAGTAAAAAAAAATGTAATAATCCATTCTCCTCTTGCAATATAAATATCAATCAAGTGAAGAGGAAGAAGAGGAATCTTTAGTTTTCTCTAATCTTACTATAAATGATGACACATATAATGATTATACTTAATTTTTATTGCATTATCTCTAGTGATACCTCTAGGACATCATTTTCATTTATAGGAATATTGTAACCATCAATATCTATCAGGATGGAAAAGAGTTATGATGTTAATAGTGAGATGACTCCCTGCGTTTCTCTCCCAATTACACTCATAAACTCTGATGGAAGTCTCTAAAACCTGTAATATCCTTCAACTAAGTTTTCCAAAGGAAGCCATTAATGATTGAGCATTGATTCATAATCCATCATTATTATATCTTTCCATGAATTTACAAAATGAAATGAAGGTGTCCTTTGAATTTTTAGTAATGTAAATTATTCTATAATAGTTAGTAACATGAGGTAGAACACTGTAAGGCACATGGCTATGAAGCAACCTTAGAGAAGGCATGTCTTCTCTTTCTATAAAAATCCTTCAAAATAGGTGAGTGGTAAGTAAAGTTAGATCTCACATCTAAAATATAATGTTTATACCCAGGGACCTTCTTAACCCTAGCTTCAAAATTTCTGTTTTCCATGTCATAATAAAAGGCACATTCAACATTCCAAGCATTGATTTCTTATGTTTCTTGTCCATAAGTTTCCTGGATGGAAGGTAAAATTTTTTATTTATCTCCTCTAAATTCATCCCTTAGATTCTTTCACACAACTAAAATTTCCATGAAGGTAATGATGCCAATGTAAAATAATGTCATTTTAATGCAATGTGAAAATAGATGAAACCAACACCTTTCATGTTCATCTCTTTCAAGTTGTCACTTATCTTGTTGAGAACATGCGACATGGGATGATGAATATTTGGTGGATTTTTTGAACCCTTGTTCATGTACATGCCAACCATCCTAGGTAATTCAACTACATATTTCAATTTACAAACTTGAGTTTTGTTGTTGCTTTCCTCATTAAAATCTCCATCGTGGGCTTTAAAGTTTTAAATATAATTTTCAAAAAACAAACATTCATTCCACGTTGTATTTTCCACCCACATCTCCATGGACTTGGACCATTGACATTCATATTTCAAATTGAAATATGTAAATTTACACTTCCTCTCAAAACTTTTGCCTGTCCCTTTATGCTGGAACGTGGTCAACACCTTTGCCATAGGATTTAGAGATTAGATTGCATTTTATAATTTGTAATTTCAAAACTTGATTTTTTGGATTTGTTTTCTTTTTTTGGAAATCTAAAAATATTTTCACATGGGCCCATGCCTTTACCAAGTTGATGCTTTATCTTTTCTAAAAAAATTGTTTTGTTTTTAAACTTTTGCACATAGACTTTTCCTCATGGCATGGGTTTGAAACTTTTCAACTAAAATTTTCCCTTTGGTGCCACATGGACATTTGATGATAAAATTTAATTCTTTGTGGGTGGTGTAACTTTGAATAGCCTTTACAATTTGCAATATGCAAAGTTGTGTTTGGCCTCCAAACTTCCACTAGAGACTTGGGAACCTCATATGTAATTTGTAAATTGTAAAATGAAAAGTTGCATTTACTAAGAAGATTTTGGATACTCCACTTTGATGTTGATGTATGACCTTTACATGTTTTAATATCCCTTAGAATTTCATCCATAGAATTTGAAGTATTGAATTCAATTTGCAAATTGTAATTTTGCATTTTAACATTGTAATTCCCACTAAAATTTCCACTGTTATGAATCTCTGACATCCACGCAGGTACTTCGACTTAGTATTTTCAAAATACCTAGTCATTTTTATTCATCCTAGCTAAAATTTTAAAATGGACCCAGAAACCAAAACTCATTACAGGGCATGAAAATGGTAAATGTTATTTGAAACCATGATTGTGGGGTCTTCACAACTTGAGTGTAGAAGTGATATTTTAATGACCTAATTGGGCACTTTGAGGATAATGGGTAATAATTAGACATTTTAGGCACTCACATCTCGACAAGGGCACAAAATGATCAACATATATTTTGGCACTAACAATAGGTATCACTTTCTATTTTCATCTGTTAGATTTTTTACTTAATTGATTACAAACTTGCCTTTGAATTGTCATTTTTCAATATTAGAGAGTCTTGATTATATCAGGTTTCACTATTTCTTCATCATCACTTGAAATAGTTTTATCACCTTTTAAAACCTCTTTATTCAACATTCTAGTCATGATCAAATCATATTCGATCTTGATAGCATTTTTTTGTCCAGCCATCAAGTCATTTACCTTGTTTTTTATTAAGACAAACTTGATCTCTAGTTGAAGAAAACCAATTAAAATATAGATTTGATTGTTGAGACTTGGTTGATTTGTGTGACGGATTAGTCTCAACAATTTATTAAAATGTGCTACAAACTATCTCATCTTATCATCATCTATATTTTGAATCTAGAAGTTGTCTGATAAAAGTAAACATATGTTCATACTTGATTTGAATATATCCAAGAACCTATTATTTAAAGAGGCCCAATCCACAAAACATTATCTTCTAAGTGCCAAAACTACTCAACAATAGCTCTAATGAAAGTTTCAATCAAAAGTCTCATAGCAACATCCTCATACATAACTCCCAAAATTTTAAAGGACAATATGAAGGCCTGGATATGTTTATCTGAGTCTTAACCATTTTTTGTATAGAACTTTGGGAATATATTCCTTGAACCTTATGGTAACTCATTATATTGGGCCAAAACCAATGGCCCAAAATGTTTTCCCCATGGGATACAGGGAATAATGGGGTTGGGGTAAACTAATACCATTTCCATAATCAGGAGGGTATAGGCAATATGTAATTTTTATAATTGGATTCACCAATATCCATTCCATGGGAGGTTCTTTTAAATGTCTAAAAATTATGTGCATAAAGCACCTTGATCACCAACTGAGTCACCAAAACAATTTGGCTCAAAAATATATCATGGGGATAAATTGGTGACTTTAAGTCAGTAGTGTGGGAACCAATTTCTTACATTAGTCAATAATGTAGGAAAAATTATGTCTCATATTAGTAGGTGGATCTACCATTATTAAAATCAAAAAGATGAAAAAATAAGGCAAAATCTATTCATAACTATTTACAACAAAAATATTTTTTATATTGGAGGTTTCATACTTTTAGCCTAAAATTACATAAAAGAGATATAAAGGAAATGAGGGAAAAGAAGGGAATACTGAAAAGAAGGTAATGAATAAAGGAGATCAAGGTTATTATATACAAACAAACATAGAAACTACCATGATAACCCTAGGAAAAATGAAAGATAACTCTAAGTAACTAAATACAGAAACTTACCAGAATAGTCCAAGAAGGGGAAAACTTCATGTTCATGGAAATCTCTCTTATTCAATAGGTGGTAAAGACATAATCAAACCCTTTGGAGTGCAAAATATCCACTAAGACAATTTTATAATACTCATGATATACTAAAGACAACCATCTCATATTTACCAGTATAACACAATTAAAATATTACTTAAACCCCACTAAGATTTCACATTCATAGAAAGAACACAAGAATATTATAAAACAAATACTTAATGTGAAATTACCATTATCTAACAATTTGGTAATGATAACAAAGATAAATTGAAATTATAGATATAGAAACAGGTGAATCACATGCAATGACATAAATCATGAAGAAATTTTGAATTCAAATCTTGAAAAATATCTTAGTTTCAATATTTATTGAGTTGATATCAAAGCTCAACTCTTTAGACAAAATATTTTCATAGTCTCATTGCCAAAACGTCCCCTGTAATGAGCCCAACACTCATATTTATCATGTGGGAAGGTTGTTATTGTGTGTAACTACCTTTTTTACATTTTTGAAGGTGAAAAAGTGATTTTACAAAAATTTACCACTTCAGTGATCCAAAATTGCATTGGTGCAATTTCGCCACATGAAAAAATGAAATTACTAAATTGCACTACTTTAAAAGTGTAGATATGCTTTGGTGTTTTTACACCTTTTGAAATGTTCAAATCAAAATTGTATGATTTGATAGTTACAAAGTAACATAGTTCAATTGCATGAGTCACATTCACGAGATTGCATTTACAAAATTACAATTATAAGGTGCAAAAAATATTCCATATAAGTATAAGCTTGATAATAAAAATCATCCATCTTTTTCTTTGCTAAAAATAATATCAATCCTTTTTTTGCACTTATCAGGAAAATATGCCTTGATTCTAGGATTGTGACTCTTTTTATACTCCCATATCATCCATATTTTTTGTCTCCCTCACCACATCTTACAAATTACCATCTGTAAAATATATTTTTGAAAGCAACACATAGGTAAAAACATCATGTGGTGTCAATTCTTGCAGATGTTGAATTATTCACAAACTTATCTCCATATTGTAGGACCATATTTTTGGAGGTTTGTAGATCGAAATCCCAACCTAAATCTTGCAACCTAAGGATATTATAAAATTAGGGATCAAAATTTCACATGAAATATATGGAAAGTTATGTTACACATATTGTGTCTCAACCACTCAATACCCTATGGGATGCATTATCCTTCATCAAGAATTAGGCAATGCACTGGAAACCTCTCTAAACATCTCCTTTAATTAACACACCTCGATCAACTTTGTATTTTATTTTGACATTTTTATCTACTGATGATCCCCTCAACATATATTAATAGAGATTTCTATCATATATTCACCAAGCACATCTGATACCTAACCATATAGATTGTAGTTACCAGGATAGACATTTTCTATGGTAAAATACCCATAGACATCATCTTGGCTCCAAAACATGTATCCAAAATAACACTTGTTATCATTGGAGAATTTAGTTAGCCCAATGAGCTCAATCTCGTCTTCTTCTTCTATTTTGGAAAATCATAATGGTGATAAGGCTTTTAAAACATCAATATGAAAATGAGAAGCCTACCAACATTATCACAATAGTATGGGCATTTTGTGTGCATCTGAGTGATAATGTTATCACATATAATTAGATATATGTAGAGTATATAACATAACTTATCATAATCGGGGTTTGATAGGTTTGTAATCATGGTGATTAAAATCTAGGAGGAGTGTAAACAAAGGGCTTGGGTTCTGCATTATGATTGAAAAATTATTAAACTTTATAGACCTAAGTAAGCTTCTAGTGACCATTTTCAAATGTGATCATTGATTTACTGGCACAATAAACATTATTTCCCAAAAATTTTTAGATTAGATGAGATAGCCACATTTATTATTAAAATTATAATTTTGGCCTTCAAATATTGGCAAACCAATAAATAATATAGTAAATATTTGATAAAATGAATCAAATTGAATTCAATCATTTTCCTTATCTTCCAATATGATCCTTATTTTTTTATTTATGTAGAGTACTCATATATTCAATAGCCCAAGATTACTAGTCATTGTCTTGGGAGTACACTTGTTGTGGAATTGGATTTACATCTCCCCATCACATTGTAACTTGAGTTTACAAGCTTCAAAATATGTAGAAGGGTAAATAAAATTGATTTATTTTGATTTATTGATTTTTTCTTTCTTGAAACTTCTCTAGTCTCCTCAATGAAGCACTATAAAATTTGCATAAATGTTAGGGGTAATATCAAATTTGATAAATTACCTCTATTTATCTGGTTGCAATTTATTTTGATGTTTTTTTACATGCAATGTATAGATTTGAAATTTGTTGTAAAATATTTTGGGAAGAAAAAGCTTTATTTTCATGACTCAGGGAAATATTCACGATAATTACACAAAGTGAGAAAGGTAAAATTAAA
Organism: Torreya grandis; assembly: GCA_037957365.1. NCBI lineage: Eukaryota > Viridiplantae > Streptophyta > Pinopsida > Cupressales > Taxaceae > Torreya > Torreya grandis. Next base: position 4,766,269 of record JARHVA010000559.1, on the reverse strand, counting down.
ATTTTATGTATAGGAAAGTGGAAAGCTTACTTACAAGGCTTGGGAAAATAGAATTTGGTATTGCATGAAAAAAAATGCAAAACAAATTTTCATCTTGTATGGGAGTTAAAAAAAAGATTTTGCAATTTGCATGAAACCTCAAAAAAAATTTATAGTTTGCACTAATCCCAAAACAAATTTATAAATTGGAAGGAAGATTAAAAATATTTTACAAATTTAATAGAAACTAAAAATAAATTTACAATTTTCACATAACACAAAATTGATTTTTCTATTTACACAACTTTAAGAAAATTAATGTGTGTTTGCACAACTTATAAAAAGTAAAATTGTTTTTGAAAATTGCAAAATTGTTAAGGGACTTTTGCATAGGAAGCTCAAATGCATTTTAAAACTATTCTAGGTAGAAAGCATTTTGGCCATAAATTTTTAAATAATTAATTATTTTTTTTTGAATTTCTCATAATTTTGACAATTTTGGGTTTAGTTCAAAACATTTAGCCATTTAACATAAATTGAATTTCCACCAGTTTTTACTGATTTTTAAAAATCATCACAATAGTGGTATGCCTATATGGCTTGATGCATAGTTTTTTGGCAATGTATGCCTATACATAATTGACCAAAGATATTGTATCATCTGTTTTCACATTTTTACACCTTTATATAGATTTTATGGATATTATATACATTATATATTATTCGTCATTTAAATTTATAAATATTCTCATTGATTTCAGGTTTTGGACTTTGTTTTAATTTATTACATATTCTATTACATGTTCACATCATTATATGTCTTAAACTTTTATTTAGCATTAAAAATCTACCTTGCAATGATCATAGAATATATTTTTTGAAGTAGATGTAACTATTTTTTGTTATGGTTTGGTTTGCTTTGTTGTTAAATAAATGGAATACAATAAAAAAGTTAATGTGATTTTAATTATGGAAAATCTATTATATATAACATATATTATAAGTATGTGTTTTGAGATTTTCTCTATAAATTTTTGATTTTTTTCATTTTTTGTCTGTGTTTTTGCAAAAGTGGAACTAGAAAGGTGGTGGGCTATCTATATGTAAATAATATGTTTATAGTCTAATAGATATTTTTTATAAGACCAGACATTATGTGATTTTTTCAGAACTCTTATCCCTATTTAAGAAAATCCATACATCAAAGACATATTTGGATGCACATGAAGCTCTTGAGGTTGCATAAAGGATAAAATTAGCTAGAAGTTTTGATGCAAGCATCAACCTATTGATAAAAGGGGAACATTTCCGATATGAAAATGTTTTTGGAGAGAAAATCATTGAAGGGATTTAACAAAACACTAAAATACATTTGGTGCATAAAGTGTAATGAGGAGGGGCACAAATTTTTTTTGCACATGTTTCAATGTAAATGTGGTTTTCACTACATGTGAGGTCTATCACAAGGCATGAATGAACTCTTATACTTATATTTATATGATAAATTTAAATACCAATGCTTATAATTATAATTATAGGATATTATACTTATACTAGTAGACTATTACTTCCTAAAAAAAGAAAATCTTCTAAGTGCCTGCAAATGACTATGAATGCACAAAACAGGGTTACTTGAAAGGTTCCAGCTAATTAAATATTGAAACAATTGAAAATTATCCTTAAATTGAATTTATTACTCTTTATTTAGGTACATACAAGATGAATATAAAAAATCTAACCAACATATCCATTTTGGTTGCAAGAAAATCATGTTTTCTCATACACAGAACCATGTTACCATGGCCGATTATCAATAACAATTTGTTTCTTATCTTTAGGGCCTTATGGATCAAAATTGACATTGAAACCATGTCTAGAATGGTGATTAAATACTATGACCACATTATTCTAATTTGAGTACACCTGGTTAAGAGATGAAGCACCTATTTTGGCCTCAAGATGACATTTCCCTAAATGTAAGATGCAAGCCACAATGTAAGATCTCTATCTCTGAGGGATTGTGTAGTGAAAAATTATATCACCACCACATCAAGCATGGGTATTAACCTATAGGAACATATTATTATAAACTGATTATGCCTAGTTAAAAGATGGAGCACCTGTTTTAGCCTCAAGACCACTTATCCCTATAAGGGAAAACTAGTGTTTTTTGGGTAGACTTTGGATAACCATATGAAGGAAATTTTAAGTCATATCTATGAACCAAAATAGCCATCATGTTTGTGTAAAATTAATCTACTTTCACCTCAAATATATAAAATTTAAAGTTTTTGAAGAACTCATGGTAGAGGAATCAATAATCAATCTTAAAATGCAACTTTCATGTAGTTAAGAGACAGGTTATTTACCTCTAATACACATTTACACTTTTGGGACCTTCACTTATAAATCCATCACTTTCAACACCTCAAGATGTGAAATTTAAATATTTTACCACATCAATGGCCTATAAATAAATATCGATACCCTTTTTGCAACAATTCTAGCCTCGAGCAACATTAACAAGAAATGTTATCAAAATGCAAGCCATAGAGCAAGATATCTATCTTCAAGGGATCATGGGTGAAAAATAACATCTCCACCATGTTTGTGGTGGATATTAACATTTAGAATCCCATAATTTGCATCCTAATATACCTAATTTAGAGATGGAGCACATGTTCCATCTTGAAGAGCAATTGTCCTTAGATGCGAGATGTAAGCCATAGTTTAATATCTCTATCTTTAGGGAGTCATGGGTGATAAATGACAGCACCACCATAGTGGGGGTAGGGATAAAATTTTATGATGACATTTATAGTATATGGGTATGCCTGATTAGGTGATGAATCACCCATTTTGGCCTCAAATCCACTTGTACCTAGATGGAATATACAAGACGTAGTGTAAGATCTCTATCTCTAGGGGCTCATGGGTGAAAATGACATCACCACCACGTCGATGGGGGAAATTACCCTCTATTACCATATTATTGGCATCTAACTAAACCTGGTTAGGAGATAGAGCACCCATTTTGCCCTCAAGACCATTTGTCCCTACAAGGCAAAATTGGTGTTTTTAGGCTAACTTAAGATAGTCTTAAAATAAAAACCATAATTTGTATCCATGAACAAAAAGAATCAACACATGCATATCAAATTCTTCTATTTTCACCCTAAAGATATTGAATTTCAAAACATCTTTTAACTTGTGGCAGGGGTTTCAGTGATCAATCATAAAATGCAACTTTCTTAGCATTTGAGTATGTTTGGTTAGGAAATGGAGCACCCATTTGGGCCTCAAGACCACTTGTCCCTAGATACAATATGATTCTCTACTAGCAAAGCCAACCACATAAATGTGGAATCATCTACATAAAGTAAAAAGGTAAAACAACCAATTATCTACATGAATCAAAAGCATCTCTTAGATTTGAGAATATGGAATTCTCTACTCGTGGTCCCAACCATGTGAAGGTATAATCTAATTTGGCACCACTAACCTACAAAAAATATTTTAATATGCAATTAAATTAAAATTTATTTGTAATAACAAAAAATAAAATAAAATATTATAAAAGAAAACACATTTGCATTCATGAAGTCAACATACCTTGGGATTTCAATCTAAGGAACCACTAGGATTGGCTATATTATTTATAGTATCAAGAATTACTTCATGATCAAATTCCTATACCATCCATAGAGTATTTTTTAATAGCCTACCTTGATATTTTTACAACTAAATATTTGTTGAAAGAACCAAATTTGAAAAGTGGAGTATCTTGGTATGTATTTTGTAGTCTTCAAATAAATATACATTTGAATTTTTGATAGGATAACGTTAAATCCAAGTTCTAGTATCTACCATAGATAAAATGGGATAGTGAATGTTTTCCCCGTTTGTGACTATATAAGTCAATTTATATTTTTCCTCTAAATAATGGCATAAGTAGTAGTCTATCCCCTCATTATCCTCATCTACAATAACTACATAAACATGCTTTGTATCATAAAATAAAACATGATTTATGAACATGATCTATTGATATATTTAGAAAATTTACTACATGAAACACATGTTAAATAGATGATATCTAGTTTCACTAGATTATTATACATGATCAAAGTCACATGATGATGTTAAATTTATAATTTGTAACGATGGTGGAACTTGATAACTATAAATTGGAAATAAAGGCCTCAAATCCATTCATCCACCCATTCTTGTGACTCACACTCATTCCGAATAAAGTCAATCCATGAAGAACAAAATCATGCCATGTGTCTCGAATGAACCATATAATAACCTATACCTAAGATATGAAATGAGTGTAACTAACTATATCTTATTAATATAATATAATCTTCACACCTCACCAATTTTTCATCTTCCATCAGCTATAAATATCTACAAATAATGGACTTTTATTAAGCACCATATCCAATAATTTCATTACACCATTCAGCTATGTCTTTTGCATTTGTCAAATAAGCAACCTTTTCAAAAATAAACTCCTCTCATGTAAATTATCCTTTTGACATGATAATACAACATCATGATCCTGTTTTCTATGGCCTAATTCAGTGAAATTCTAAATATGATGTACACCAATGGTCACATACATCCCAATCATCCACTATAACATGTGTATTCTTAAATTATGACATGCAATTATCTTATGATATATAATGTTGATTTAAAGTAATGTTCCTTTCATTTAGCTTGCCAAAAAACATCTTAAAACAACCTTACACATACTCTGAATAATTTGTTCAATCATCAATGAGATAAAAGTAGTACTCAATATTTTTTGATAATACTTTGTACTATTAGGTGAATGCATGAATATTATATGCACAAGAAGGGAAACATGTAATGAATGTTAGTATTATGACTAAACATATCTTTATGGTTGCAATGTGTAATTATATGCAAAGTCAACTACTAAAATAATAGTACCAAGTGGGAATGTGTCCTTGATTAATTTAAATTATTCATCTAGCCATCAAGCTTTGTTTGTGTGCCTTGCTAATCATATATATTTTTCTCATCCAATATTTCCATAAATTTGGAAACATGTATTTATTCTATAAAAAGTTTGCACCTTTTATATTCCTTTGAATGTTTTAATTGATTTGTTATATATTTATATTTACTAAAAATAATCAATTCTTATCTAATTCCATGTGTACTTTTCTCATGAGTACATTTTTTCAATTTTGGCAATCCACCAAAAATGCTACAAGTTCCATCAAAACATGCCTTATTATAAGAAAATTGGTCATCTTGTTTCTCAAAAAAAATAGATGGAATAATTTTCCTTACTAATTTTGGTGGGGATTACACTCCACACTCCTAAAAAATGTTGTCAGTATGCAAGGTGTAATGAATATGATGAAAAATGTCATAATGCAACAAAAAATGAACATGTTAACTACAACAACAAGTAGTGTGTATGTGATTGATTTTCACATAGAAGGGTTTGGCCATTTAAAAATATCTTTGACTAATAGAAATATGTGGATATTTTGAAACAAATTTAGAGTATAATCGTGTTTAAGTCATACCCATAAAAAATGTATGATGTGGTTCACAGTGATGAGAACTAGCTCTTATTTTCATTACATCTCTAATATTAGGTGATACCCTTCTTTTATCTTTCAAAAATTATGCAAGTAAATATTTTATGGCATTGGCTATAGAATTATCTTTCCGTGAGGGTCTACCAGAGAATGCTTAGAAGTCATTGTTATCAGAAACATCATCTTGTACATATCCCATTTGATTACATTAATGTTTTTTTATTTATGTGAAAATATCATCTTGTTTTTATAATCAATCATTTATTGTTTATTTGAAAACTTACCACAAAATTTGTAATAACACATCAAATAGTGTTATCATCTTTGGTGCATTTGTTCACCCCTACTTGATCATAAGCATTATGAAAATTTTCAACAATTAACTTATTTACACCATCAATATTCGATGTTATTAGTCTTATGGTGTTCATTCTAGATCTCATCTTACACACTTTCATCAATGTAATAAATAATTGGGATCTTTGAGTTTCATTTAATTTGTGAAAGTATGAGTCCTAATTTTTTTCAACTTTTCTTCTCATATGGCATGAAGACATTTTTTAGGCATTTGTTTCCAAATATATTCATAAATTTCAATTAAATACATGGGTCTTATTTTCAAAATCGTAGGTGGTATTCTTAGTGGTAAATTTGTTGATTTGGTGTATCCATACTATTTTATTCATTTCTTGTTTCTTCATTCAATGGTGTTCCCATAGTGTTTTATTGATTGTTACTTTAGCCAATATATGTTTCCATGCAATTTACATCATCGTGCATTCTATTATCATCATAAAAATAAAAAACTAGAAAATTTGAATGTGAAATTGCATTATAATTTAGTATAATATCAAAATTGTTAACTATACTTTCAAAATTTGGTATAATATCATTATTTATGACATTCAATTCATTAGGGATAGTATACGTACTTTCACTAAATTTGTGAATTAAATTCCTTTGATTTTCTCTCTATATTTATAATTCCTTTGGCATTTTATGCTTTAACTTCTTCTTCTTGATATTATGAAAGCCATCAAACATGATTGCACAAAATTGTAAACTTTCGAGGGTGGGTAAAATAATCCAATTATTAATAATCAAACCTTCTTAATGTATAATACCAAGTGGGTACAAAAATCAAATTTTAAAAAAATATACATGCACTCTTTAGTCAACAATGCGCAGACATATCTTTTTTACTTTGTAGGGTGGGGACATGCATCAAATCAGAAAAAATAGACTTGCAATGTACATAATAGAACATATCAGAGAACCTAGGGGATAGAAGTATCGATCCAATAAAAGGACATTGACCTAAATGTTTTTATTACCACTAATTAAACTATGTACATGGTCCTACCACGTACATGGTCTTGGATGTATTCATAAACACCCCTAACATAAACCATTAACCTTAAAACCTTGATCTATTAGACCTTATACCCTCAAAACTAAATATTAATCCCTAAACTTGAAGCTGTAGAAACCTTAAACCATAAAATATAAACTCTTGACAACCTAAACTAATCATTTGAGCCCTAATTACCTTCATTTAGATTAATAATTAGGTTTTCAAGGCTCAATTTGGTCTAAATCATACCAATAAGTACCCCAATTGACTATTTCTCTCTACGTGTAATGGCACAGGGGATAATCAAACCTAAAAACACATTCTATGGTCACAAATAGGTTTATATAGCTAAAATTATCCTTAATTACCTTCATTATTGGACCCTAAACACTATGTTTTAAATCTTAAACCCTAAACAAATCAATTTATCCTTAACTTACATAATTTAGAGTAAGAATTATGTTCATGGGGCTCAATTTAGCTCAAATTTCATATCTAATTGCTTCAATTGACTAATTGGCTAAATTTGAGATGATGTGGGGGGTAAAATGAGCCCAAAAATGCATTCTATAGTCACAAATAGGTTAAAGAAGATGAATTTGGCCCTTATTACCTTTTCCATTAGATCTTATATCATAAAACCTAAACCTTATATATATTAAGCCTTAATCCGTAAACCCCAAACCCTAAACCTTAATTCATAAACCATATTTACCTTAAACTATTAAATTTACTCTCACTTTATTATGTTCATATGTTTAATTTAATGCAAATCACATTAATTATTAGTCTAATTGACTAAATGGATTAATTTTTGATGGCATCGAGGCTAATTACGCCCAAAATAACTTTTTATACTCACAAATGGGTTCAAGTAGCTCAATTTCCTTTGTTATTATCCACCCTAATCCATAAATTTTAAACACTAAAACATAAAACAATTGATGTAGCCTCAATTTACATCTTTTAGAGTAATAATTGCATTTAAATGGCTCAATTTGGCCCAAATCACATCATTCATTGGATCGATTAACTAATTGGATCAATCTATGATGACATGGGGGATAATTGATCCCAAAATCATATTATTTAGTAAAAAATAAGTTAAATAATTTTAACCTATCCCTCATTGCCTTTAAGATTAAATCTTATACCCTAAAACTTAAACCCTATATACCCTAAGCCTTAAAACCTAAACCCTAAACCCTAAACCTTAAATCATAAACCATATTTACCTTAAACCATTTGATTTAACCCTAATTAATTATATTCTTAAGGAACAATTCAATTCAAATCACATTACTTATTGGCCCAATTGGTTGATTGGTTCAATTTTTGATGGTATTGGGACTAATTCTACCCAAAATCACCTTCTATACTTACAAATGGATTCAAGTAGCTAAATTACCTTTATGATTGGACATTGAAACTTAAATTTAAAACTTTAAACCATAAACCAATCAATTTATCCTCAATTAACATCATTTAGAGTCATAATTATGTTCATAAGGATTATTTTTTCCCAAATCACATCACTCATTACCCTAATTAACTAATTTTTTTAATCTGTAATGACATTCCTAGGGCCAATTGAGCCCAAAATCATATTTTATAGTCATAAATAGGTTAAGGGAGCTCAATTTTTCCCATGTGCCTTCATGATTATACCTTATACCCTAAAACCTAAAATAAATATACCCTAATCCCTAAACCCTAAATCATAAATTCTAAACCTTAAAAGAATTGATTTAACCCCACTTAACATCTTTTAGAGAAATAATTACATTCACATGGCTTAATTCAATGTAAACCACATTAATTATTTGCCTAATTTATTGGTTGGATTAATTTGTGATGTTATTGGGGCTAGTTGTGTCCAAAATAACATTATATAGCCACAAATAAGTTCAATCAGCTCAAATTATCATCAATTTCATTAGGTATTTTAACCTAAACCTTACATCTTAAACCAAAAGTTATAAGTTTGAATTGCAATTAATATAAAAAACTATAACAAAATAATAGGATGGTGAAATGCATTTTACCACAAACCACATACATGATAAGTCTATTTGTTTATAATCATTGAGAGAGGGGTGAATTAGTGATGAAAGTATTTCAATTCCACTTTTAAAAAATTCAAAATCTCAAGCATTCAACATGAGCATCTATGAAGCACATAAACTAGTTATTAAAATGTATAAAGAAACTATGCAAGATTAATGCTCATGACATATGGATTATTTAAGAAACCCTCATGGGGGATAAAACCCACTCTCAATTTTTTTTTAAAATGTTCTATATTCCTATAAATTATTTACAAACAATAGACTTTAGTTAACCACCCACTTCACAATGATCACCAACCCTTATGCATGAAAAAGCACCCACTGGTCCTACATGTTAAGCACCCACACAACACATTATGATATCAAACGTCCATAAACCTTATTAAATTTAACTCAAATGGATAAATAGTTAATATCAATTATCTTCAACCCTTAAAACTCTCTCAAACCTTCACATACAAGTTATGCATACAAAACACCCTTTTGGATCACTTTATACTTCTTCGCTCATCTTCAATATTTAACCCTGCAAGAACACTATTATAACATTAAAAATATAACCTATATGTCATGGACATATTCATAAACCTTTTATAATCTCAAATATTTCCACCAAGCACACTCACACTTCACTATATTTTTCATAACAACTCAAGAAACCTTCATCTTTGTTTAGACTCTTTATAGAGCTTTCATGATCATCATCTTGTTGGTTGGCCATGAGACATTCATCAACCCTTAAGGATTATATTACTCTTGGAATAGGATAAAAATTATTCACATATTTATTCCATAACTTTTATATATCACCCTTTATCATGTAATCCTTTCAATTAGGCCTAAGAAGCCCTTTTAGGTCCATGGAGACCTATTCACCCTCTTAACACTTCACCAATAAAAACTAAGAACACAACATCCTTTAAATGCATATAGGTTAAAACCAAATGACCATTAAGACATCCTAAAGTTATTAAATTCATTCCTACACTCCTATTCATATGTAAAACCTATAAAACACTTGTCTTATACATGAAACCACCATGAACGAACCAAAAGTCAACTTGTAAGCAATTTTTCATACTGAAGATGGACTACTCAAACCTCTAAAATCTATACAAATATTCCTAATGGAGTATATAAAATTATAATATATCTAATTCATCTTAAAACATCCAAACACCATCAATAAAATCTCAAACATCTTTTTTGGGCCACTAATATAAGAAAGTCAAACCCTCAGTCAAATTTGGACCACAATAAATGTAGGTGTATGACCAGTCAAACTTCCAAATCATTTTTCCTAGATTGAAATAAAATTATACACAATTTTTATTTTTATACCACTATAAAATTCATCCTAAATCAAAATATAGAGGAAAAATAATGAGTATTGGTTTTTCTTTGTAAATTCAAATATTTGAATTTCCAATAGTCACTATTTAATGCAAGTTTGACTAAGTATGGAAACTAGTGAAATTTGATTGGGAGACCAACCTTGTAATGTAAAACAAAAATTATATGCCTCATTTCAATCACTAAAATTTTAAAAACATTATCTAGTTACAAATATCAACAGACCCATGTGACAATTTTTGTTCTGACACCTCCACACGTGTGAATTCTAACATCATCAATCTGCTTACTTAGGAAGATCTGGCAAGTTGGCTAGGAGAACCTAGAATTTCACAAGACTAATCCAAATAAATAATTTAACTTTAAAAACTAACCCAAACAATATTCAAGCCTCATATGATCCTTTAAACATGTTCAAAACATCAACAACAACCATCACCTTGCCCAACCAATCAAACATAACAAGCTAGGTGCATGATTACTAAGGCGCACTTTGACATTGAGAACCATGCATACTTGAAAACTTGTGGAATTTTTTTGAAAACTTAAGGAAATAATTTAAAACACCAAAAAAATATCTCCCTTTTTCATTAATGTCAACATTTGTAAATGTTTTCAAATCCAATAACAAAACTGTGCACATACTTGTTCTCCCTTTACAAATACTTTCTCACTCTTTGACACAATGACAAAGTGAGCTTACCTACTGATCCTGAGGACTTTTAAATGTTTTTAAATATAACCTCATGAGGCATATCCTCTGATATATGATATAAACTCCTCCTATTAGTGTGCATACTAATCCTTACCTTGACCACCTCAAGCTTGCTCATTGACAACACTATGATATGACTATGCACTGCTATATGTAAAAGAAATGAAAAATATGAATAAAATTTATAGGGACTCTACCTAAGTCACCTAAACTTGGTACCCCTTGAGCATCTTCAAACCATCTCTAATCATGAAGAAATTCCATAGTTGCCTTCAAGTTTTATCTCACAAGGCCACCCATATAATGAAGAGTGATCATTAAATTTTCTTTTTAAAAACATATTATGCATAAATATAAATGAGAAAAATATTTTGGAACAACCTAACCTTTTTATTTTGAATACAAATATTAAATATCACTTTTTTTTCATACTACCATTGCCTAAAGGCCTAGTAGCCCTACTTAAACCTTACAAAGCCCATAAATTAATGTGTATGCATTATTATGGATTTAAATAATATTCCCTTTGACACATTAGAATTATTATTGAATCCTTTTGACATCTCCTCAACTCCTTTTCCACGTGGTTACATCAAATATAACTGAGCTCTATGAATTATAGCTTCATGGATCCCAAAATCACCAATTTTTCAAGATGAGCTCTCACTAGGCAATGATCACTGAGGAAAATGGACAAACTAAACAAATGATTATTAGATATACTTGTGACCAATCCAATGTATAAACCATATGGAATACACATAAACAAGTTCTCTCTACAATCCATATCAACCTTACCTTTATACTTCATGATTTGTCCTATTAAACCAAACATCAAAATTTCACTAGAAACATGCCTTTAGGACCAATGTCCTTGAACATAAATCTTGAAGATTTTTATCAAAAACTTATGGATAAATCTCATGAATTTTTTTCTCCCCCTTAACCATTTAAATTTTAATAATTAATACAATGGTTGGAAACATAATATCATTTATTCTTATACCAAAATCACATTGGACTTAAAGACTAATCAATAACTCTACATACCTCTATACTGATTGGCATCTTGTACATCATCTAGATCATGCATACTTGATTCCATATATACAAGATTTATCCTAAGAAGCATAGTTAGAGAAACCCACCAATCATAGAGTGAATAAATTCCCCAAAAATTAGGAGACTCCCACATCTCCATGCTTTCACTTGACTTGCAATCTTACCTCATCATCCATTTAACTTTGATTGAGTTCTTAGCTTCATTCTTTGCTTTTGACTTAAAAATCCTACTTGATACTCTTGTCCCCTTGAGTAGATAAGGCTTTATTTTTGACACTTGAATGTACTTTGTTATGTCATGATAAATAGTCCATTTTGAACCTGTTTCTCATTCACCTCCTTCGGTCTCCGTTATTTATGGCTCCTTTTCTTCCTGGTATGATAATAATTATTTAAAGTAGAATACTAAGAATTCCTATATAATATTGATATGCTATCTCCCTCTTGACACTTTAAATAAATGAAGTTTCTCTGATTGTTAATAACTTGCAAATGAGCCATATGATGACTCGTTGAAGTTTCAGTATCCCATTCATACATCTAGTCATTTGGTCTCATCATGAGAGCATTACAAAACCTTTTAATATAACCAATACATTGACACCTATAACACAATATGTCATGGTTTCCTTAGGGACCTAATGACTATCTTGAGTGATGATGTTCTTCATACTTGTCATTATCTTGCTCATAATTTCATATAAATATCTTACTAGGAGTGTTTATTTTACAATCAGTGATCCTATGACCAAACTAATTAAATGACTAATAGTAGCCATTAAAGGAGTAATTATACATCATTGAATTATGTTTCTTTATTTGATTTAAACTTTTTTAGCTTTTGATGTTGTCCTTCTTATTCAAATTATCATCCTTCTTATATTTATTAACACTCTCCTTAGCACGATTAGTCTCCTAATCTATCATCACTGTTTTCTCACTCTTATTATCATTTTGAACATCTTCATATAACCCTAGGACTGATTTTTCATTTGAGACCTTTTGAATTCTCAATAGATCATTAAGATCAATTTTAACTTTCTCAAAGTTTTGATATGTTTCACGCTTGCTTATATCTTGATTTAGTTTCACTTAGAAGATTCCATTTTTAATTTGTATGTGACACATTATTTATCCTTACCTATTATATATTTAGTAATGGTAAAAACCCAAGTTTGAATATGTTAAGTGATATCATCATGCTCTTTGACTTCACTGCTCACCCTTTCTTTAAATAAGACAATTTTCTCCCCATAAGACTTTATTAAGGATGCTAGCTTTTTATTCTTGCCTTGTAGTAGAGTCATCTCTTATAAATTATTCAGATATTGATATTTAAGAGTGACTTTCTCATCTTATTCCTTTGAGATATCTCCATCAAAGATATCTCTGCCTAAAGAACATTCACCTTCATCATCCCCAAGATCCATGAAAAATGTCTCTATGTATTCATCATGAGATGAATCATCAATGTCAAATGTGTTTCCTTCTTCTTTATTATATGATTTACTATCTTTTTCATGGTAAATCTCTTACTACCTTTGTAGGAATCCTTCTTGCCATTTATTCTATTGAATAGCTTTTTTTACTTATTAGGACCCTCATATTTCTTGTACTCATCCTCATGAGATTCCTTATGAGCTTACTTGTGTTTAGACTTGACACTATCTAGGCACTTGGTTATAAAATGACCAACTTTACCACATGAGAAATATTTTAAAGGAAGCATCCTTTCATACTTACCTGATCCCACATTCAATTTTCTTACAGTCATGGCTTCAAGTTGATCTTCATTAAGATCAAAATCTTCAAGACTTATTTTTACCTTTTTTAATTTTGTCTCCTTGATCACATTGAAGTATTATTCATTATTTGATGCTTTGTCTTCATTGAATCGAATCTCATATGTCGTAAGGATGCCATGTAATTCATCCATCTTCATCTTGGTGAGATAATGACTTTCTTCTATAGTAGAAATATTTGAATCAGACTTGTGAGTAAGAGACATTAATACCTTTCGTGCAATAGCAACTTCTTCAATACCCTCTCCAAGACCTTTGATCATGTTAAATACCTCATCAACCCTTAGAATATAGGATGCCACATTATCTTCTTGTTTCATTTTGAGGCCCTCAAATTTACACTGAGAAGTCTATAATTTAGCCAAATTAACCTTTGAATATCTTTCATAGATAATCTATAACTTATCTCATATTTCATTAGTAGATTTTAAATGTATTACCTTGGTGAATTCAACCTCTAATAGGCCACACATGATAGCAATCATAGCTTTAGAATTGTTCTCACTCAACTTATTATTAGCTGCACTAGTTGGAGGAGTAAGAGGTATGGAATAACCATCCACAATATATTTCTAAACATCAAAACCTAGAAACATGATGTAGGTCCTTGTCTTTGCACTCTAGAAAGCATAGTTGGATCCATTTAATAGTGTTTCTTTCTTACAATAGAAACTACCTTGCATTTAATGACTACCCATTATACCTTAGATCACCTTCAAGTGGTTCAAATCGCAAAGATACTAATTTTTAGAGTTAAAATAATTGATATATGGAAGGGGGTGAATGTGTGATGTAATTAATTCAATTCTAATTTCAAAAAAATCAAAATCTCAACAATTCAACATAAGCATCCATGAAGCATATAACTAGTTATTGCAATAGACAAATAAACTATGCAAGATTAACACTCATGACACATGGATTATGTGGGAAACCATCATGGGGCATAAAAATCAATCTCAAGTCTAAAAACAAGTGTATTTTAGTTATATAAAATATTTATAAATAAGAGACTTTAGTAAATCACTCACTTCATAAAGAGCACCAACCACTATGCATGAATAAACACCCACTTGTCCTAGATGTTGAACACCCACACAAGACCTTGTGATATCAACACCTATAGAGCCTTGAATTAATTTTTATATTATGGATAAATATTAAATATAAAATATATTTAACCCTTAACACTCTCTCAAACCTTCACATACAAGTAATACATCCAAAACACCCTTTTAGATGACTTTATACTTCTTTGCTCATCTTCAGTATTCAATCCTAGAAGAACACTATTATAAAATAAAAAATATGATCTATATGTCACGCACATATTCATCAACCTAATTTTATCTTCAATTTATCGACCAATCACACTCACACTTCAATATATTTTGCATAACAAATCTAGAAACCTTCATATTTATTTATGCTCTTGATAGAGCCTTCATGATCATCATATTCTTGGTCAGCAATGAGACATGCCTTAAACCTTAAGGATTTTATTACACTTGTAATAATATCAACATCATCCACACATGTCTTCCATAACTTTGATACATAACCCTTAAGCATCAACACCTTTCAATTGGGCCTAAGAAGCCCTTTTAGGTCCATGGAGACCTTTTCACCCACTTAGCACTTCAATGAGAAACACTGACAACATAGGACCCATTAAAATCATATTAGTCCATGCCACATGACCCCTAAGATATATTAAAATGATTACATTCATCTCTACACACCTCTGCATATGCAAAACCTATCAAACATTTATCTTGTATATGAAACCACCATGAGCGACCCAAAATTCAACTTTTAATAAATTATTCATATTGAATATGGATTGGTAAAACCTCAAAATTCCATATATATTATATTTAGGGAATATAAAATACTCTCTCATAGCTAATTCCCTTGAAACATCTAAACACCATAAAAAAAAACTCAAACATCCTTATACCACTTTTATTTTTATACCACCATAAAATTCATCATACATCAAAAGTTATAGGAAAAACAATGAGGACTAGTTTTCCTTTATAAATTCAAATATTCAAATTCCAATAGTCACTTTTTAATGCAAATTTGATCAAGTATGGAAACTAGTGAAATCTACTTGGGAGACTAACTTTGTATTGAAATAACTTTTTATATACCTCATTTCAAGACCTAAAATTTGAAACACATGGTCTAAGAACAAATATCAACAAAACCATGTGACCATTTTATTATGACACCTCCACATGTGCAAATTATAATGTCATCAATATTCTTACTTAAGAAGATCTTCCAAGTTGTCTAGGAGAACCTAGAATTTCAAAAGACTACTCCAATGAATTCATTTCACTTTCAAAATTAACCCACACACTCTTGACCCCTCATATTACCCTTCAAATATTGTCAAAAAATCACCAACAACCATTACCTTGCCTAACCAAGCAAACATAGCAAGCTCCATGGATGATTACTAAGTCCTTCATTGTCATTGAGAACCATGCAAACTTGACAACTCATGGACACATTTGGACACCTTAAGGACATCATTGAAAACACCTCAAAAAAATATGTGTACATGACAAATATATGTATGTGGTACTACCATGTACATAATACTTCCACATATGTAGTTCTAATATTTTAATTTTCAAACATGTGTTGAAAGCCTCAAGAATGTCTTGGATTCTTGAGCCTGAGAAACAGACATGAAAACACATAGTCAAATTTGTGTTTTTGAATAAAAACAACAATATTCAACATCAACCATGATAAACACTTTGAATTTTAACAACATTTTTCTTGATAATATTAATATAACATCAACTACACTCTCCTATATATATATATATATATATATATATATATATATATATATATATATATATATATATATATATATATATATATATATATATATATATATATATACATTAATTTTAAGGTTATTATCTATATTTATTTCTAAGCCTTTTATAATGTTATATGACATAACTATACATGTTTATATTTGTTTATGTATCTTTTTATTTATCGATTCAAAATGAAAAAAATTAAATGGTGGCAAACTACACCTAATTATATACACATTCAAAAAAAAATTCTAGTTTTTAATATTTTTGAGGTATTTAGAGGGGCTGCACGATCGACTATATGTTATTGATCATATTTCAAGGTCTACTAACTTTTGAAATTAATAATGTGTGTGTGTGTGTGTGTGTGTGTGTGTGTGTGTGTGTGTGTGTTCATTTATTAATTGAGAAATATATAGGTTGAAAACTAGATGATCTTATCTAAATTTCCACCAAAAGGTTAAAATCAAAACTAAATGATGCTCCAAAATTGTTGGGTCATATGGAAAGCTATTTACTCAACTTTTTTGGAAAAATAGTAATATCTTTTCAAAAAAATTATGTTTGACTTACGTATACATGACAATTTCAAAAAACAATACTAGTTTAAAAACTAGATACAAAATTCTACATTTCATGTTCACATTACATATTCCAATTTTGAATGTAGGTGTCGCAAATAATCCATAAAAGTTGAGATTTTTTGTTAAGAAAAACATGTCCACTTAATACCCCCTCATGTTCACATGACATATTCAAATTTTGAATGTAGGTGTCACAAATAATCCATAAAATTTGAGATTTTTCTTTTAGGAAAAACATGTCCACTTAATACCTCCTTTTGGCCCATAATTTTCTTGGACTTACCCAATTAATACCAATAAGGATAGAACTAGTTGACAAGACTTGTGGCAAAAGAATTTGGTAATTTTTATATTTAGATAGATGACCTTGTAATGTATCAAAACAAAAAATTAATACCCAAATTAGCTGGACTATGTAATATTGTACTAAAGGAAGTGAATTCATATAATCCAATCTTATTCTTTAATATTTTTTTTTGCATTCATCTCTTTCATGAATCTGAATCTGATAGGAACCACTCTTTAGATAAATATTATTAATTTATTTTGCTCCCATAACAACATCCATCATATCATCTAAACATGGTATAAGAAATATGTATTTGGTGGAAATTATGTTGATTTCAATATTATCCACACACATCCTCCACCCTTCATATTTATTTGGAGTTATCAATGCTGGTATTGCACATGTAATCATTCTCTTCCTTAGTACACTCTTTCTCACCAATTTAGTAACTCTTTTATTGTATTCTATTTAATTTATTTGACTCATCCTATATACTACCTGATTGGGTAGTGCTGATCCTAAAATCAAATCAATTTTTTTTTTTAATGTCTCTCTTTGGTATAAATCCATATGGTAACTCATTAGCTATAACATATGCATATTATTTCAAAAAAATTGTTACTTTTGCTAGTATTTTCACCATTTTTGTGTATTTTTTATTTGTTATTTATGCATAATAACAATCTATCATCTTCATGTATTTGATAAATTATTTTGTAGACAACATGTTTTGAACCTACAATTATTATTTAATAGGTAATAAAACTATCTTTGTATTATGTTTCTAAAAATTATATGTGTTCATTTCTCCATCATGAATTAATTTTATATCAAAGTGTCATGGACTTCCCAATAACACATAGAATGCATCCAATGGTATAACATCACAACATATTTCATCATTACATTTTATTCCTATACAAAACTTTATTAATCACCTTATATCTATTATGGCTTCATTACATTTATTAAACCATAAAATCTAATAAGGCTAAGGATGATTTTTAAATTACAAACCTAGTTTCTCTATCATGTCATTATAAAACACATTTTTACAATTACCACCATCTATAATTACTTTGCATATCTTAACTCCTAAAGTACACCTTGTTAAAAAAATATTTGTTTTCAACCATGCATCACCACTTTCCTTATTTTTCACATGGTCTTTCCTTGTATCAATCATTATTCTCCTCATAATGATATTTTCTCTAATATTCATTATTATGACTTCTATATTTTACTCTTTTGTTTCTGCCTTAACTAAATTCACTCTATGGCATTCATGTTTCCTCCTTTATTGTTCATGATAGTGTAGACACTCGAATTCATTGATTTGGGAGTCATCCTCTCGAACCACCATAGCTTCATCCTCTCTAAAATCCTCTTCCTCTTTGTTGATATTAAAACCTTTATCTACTATCTTATTGCCTTTTTGCACCATGTGATTATTTTTTTTTAGTCGAATTAAACCCACCTCTAGCGGTATTGAACCCACCTCATCCCCTTACTAGAGGGGATTGTCTTCTTCTTGGCCTAATAGATCTTACAAAATCTTGTCTATTTTGTTTATCTTCTATCTTCAGATTTAATGAATAAGCTTCCTCCATGTAAAGTATTATATGCATGCTCAATTCATCTTGAATAAAAAAATTAAAATAATTTAAATACTATAAATCCATTTATTCATTTGTTTCATCATCCTCCACTTATATGGGATGATTTTAAAACTCAGCTATATACCCTAATCCTTTTCTCTTAGATTGTGGAATTTTTAGTATAGGGTTTGTGCATAATCCATAGGAAGAAATTGTCTCATAACTTCTTCTACACATTTATCCACATGTTCGTCTTCTATTTACCCTTTCTCTGTCTCTATTTTTGTAGATGATCCCACAAAATAATTTCATGACCTTCAAATTACATTCATGATAACTTTAATTTCTTTTCCTCTCTTAGAGTTTTCCATTTGAGAAACTTCTCCATGTTGTTCATCTAATCTATCAACTCCTCTTGTTTTAAAATACCTTTTTAATATGTAAATTAAACTCCAATTCATTTGTTCCTTCCCTTTAAACCCTAACCATCTTATCTTAAATCTATGGTGGCTTTTTATCATTCTTCTTCTTTCTGAGTCTCATCTTCATGATCTATTACCTCCTTTATTTCATCCTTTGCTCACCTTTGTCTTTGATTTATGCTAGTTAAAATTATATTTTATACTTGCCTCTATAGATTTTGCATACTCATGTTCCCATGATTAATTCCTCTTTATCCTTTTCCTCTCACTATCTCTTACACCTCTAATATTTTAACTTGATGTGAACTATATGATGAAGAATAGACTGGCTAAACAAAATTTCAATAGGCATAAACTCATAAATTACATGCAGGCAAACTTCTCTACTTATTCTCATTGAATGAATAAAATATTACATAAGAGTGTTTAAGTAAAGTTAAACTCAAAATTGGATTTGAAATTCATAATTATAAAATACAAATAAATCAAAATATACCTAGAGATAACTAACCCATGCAATTTTTAGGAAATTGTCATTTATAGTAACTTTGATCTTCTAGCAAATTTTCAACTATTTTTTATAGTAAGTTTTGCATGCAAGATCAAATGGGGTCAAAAAGTTCCACATATTCCTTAAAAAATAAAATTAATGTAGTAGATAAATTTGAAGTAAATTTTGTATCTGTTTATAGAAATACACTAATTCTAAAAATGAAATCCCCCAAAAATATTAAAATGTAATTTGAGACCCTAAAATGTCACATATGGCCTCTAAATATTTAAGAAAACATCCCTATCTTTGATTAGATAGGTTATGCCTAAATTAAAATTTATTAGAGAATTATTTTATTGAAAATGAGAGCTCAAACAAAGTTACAAATTAAAATTTATGTTCTCCAAAATTATTATCTCCATCTCAACTATTTTACAGAAGCTATGTCATAATAGTGGTCAACTGAGCACTCTAAATTGACAAGTGATTATTCATATAATCTATTTCCCATTTTGCTACATCGATATCATACTTACTAACCATTATTTGCATATCTTACTAATTTTGTCGAACCACCTTAGAAACCATGGGATCCAAAGTTCCAGAGTCCATGTCATCCTTATGAGGATTTTTTGGAGTGTCTTGATCTTTCATACATTTGTAACTATTAGAATTAGCCATGCAAAAACCCCAAGATGGAGTGTTTCATAAAGAAAAAAAAGTGTACAAAAAATTATACCATTATTGTTGTCTCAAAGATACAAATTCAATGAGTGCTAATTTACATGAGGGTGTGAAAATAAATTCCATTTTTTTTCAATTTTTTTTTGAACAATAGTGCAATAGAGAAAAAATAAATTCTTCTCAAATTGCAAGTTATTTATTTTTTATTCTTCAACTCTCTTAGTTGTTGAAACACCAGATTTGAAAGAACATCATATAAAATAACCCAAATTGATGCTCCAACACCACTTTTATTGAATTTTTTTAGATGTTTTGCATTGATAGAATAATATATTGTAGCATTAAGAGTAGAATAATCAGATCCAAAACAATAATAGATAAAAGATAAGAATACTTGATAATTATGACCTAGTCACCTTGAGGGAAAAACCTTGACAACAGTGCGTTAAGAACATAATTAATAATACAATGATAAAATACTAACCACTACCTCTTATATGTACTCTACTTACCCTTGGTTATTACATTGGTTGACCATACTAAGAACATAAATAAATGTAATAACATAATATGAAATATGTGTAATCCACAATTCAACCACACATATCCGTAAACACACTATAGGTTAAGGGCATAAGAATTTAGTTTTAATTAATATAATATGAAATGTATCTAAGCTACAATTCAGCCACACATATCCCTATACACACTATAGGTTAAGGTCATAGTAATTTATTTGTAATTTTTGCATTTTAATGATTCAAAATATACCTAAGTATTATTCTAATCATTTATTATGAACTCTAAGTATGTGAAAAGGATGAATATTTAATACATGGGGCCTCAAATGATATGTATATATAACATAAATATCATTTCACTAAAAATACACATGCCCTTTACAAATTATTACTCAAATCAACATAACTTTCAATTAAATTAAGTTCCATTGTGAAATACCTACACTTAAAAAAAAATTATGATTTGTATAGAGCACACACCCCTATAATTCAATAGGGATTTACCCCTTTGGGATCACATAGTATGTGTCTCCTATGTGATATAAATTTATTTCACACTATCTAATTTAAAAGGTTGCATGCCCTTCATGTTATGTAGGGCGTGCACCCTTCAATCCTGGTTTTTTGATCCTATTTGATATAAAGAATGATTTAAGGGATGAGTTTCAAACTTCAAAATGACACTCTCCATTTATAATATGTAAACATATAATTTTAATTTTCCCACTTTTTTGTTCCCTTATCTTTGATCACTTTCCCAATCATAGATCAACTAGAATTATGTGTTAGTTTTTCTATAAGTTATCAAATATAGAATGGTAAAACTTTTGGTTTGTAAGATAAATTATTAGTTTTTTAATCCAGTTATAGTGTTATATATGGTCTAATCTTACATTTTAGTGACTAATTTTATGTCTTCCATGATTGTCGTGTCTTCTAAAATCGATTTACCTTTATCTTATTGAATTTTTATTTAGACATAGTTGGGATATCATGACTCTAATACACATAATATGATTCATATTTATTCACTTATTGATAGTAGTTATATTACATGTAATTCTTATGCACATGTAACCAATGATATTATCGAGACAAAGGTAATATCTATATGCAAAAAGTAGTGAACCTTACAATTAGATATTGGGAGGCATTGTGGGAGGCATTTCCTAGTAGCATTTCAGGGTATGTATTTCATTATTTATTCTGTTATAATAATATTTCATGTGATATTATATAATTTTGTCTATATTTTGTGTTACATGTATCTTTATGTTCTTGTTACTTTCATTTACACTCGTCTTTATGTTATAATTATTCATATTTTTACATTGGTTATTTTTTTTCTACTTGAGAAATCATGAAATTGTACTTATATAGATTATATTACGAGCCCATATAGAAAACTTTATGCATGACATACAAAATTTCATGATTATATATTACTATGTTAGACATCAATACTTTTATTATATATCTTTTTGATGATTTACATAATTTTTTAAATTCATACATGCTATTCATATGTTTACGCTGCATCTAAAATTGGAAATAAGGAAAGGGGGTGAGGGCATGGGTGTGGGTGGGTGGACGGAAGGGTAATGGAGGATTATATGGGAAAGGGGGATGCTTACATCCATTATTATTTCAACATCTTAAGACCTACGATATTTAAGTATTACTTTTATCTTCATTGTGAGTGTAGTGACAAATTTATGTTTTTGAGATGAACCCAATGTATGAAACTTGTTTCTATCACTTATTATTTTTTTTGGCCTATATTTATGTATATCTACATGTGTTCATGGTTGGTTGCTTGATTTATATTTATTTATTATCATTTGAGATATTATCATTTTATTAAATTTGGGGGAGAAGATATAAAAGAAAAATAATAAAAATTTAATTGACAAGTAGAAACCTTCATTACATAGTGATTTTATTAAAAGGATTTGATTTATGAAACAAAAAAGGAAAAAATCAGTGCCTATGCTAAAGGAAAAATCCAGCCATCATGTTATATGCAATTGGGATGAAACATCAAATAATTGAGTAAATGGCATAGGATCATGACACTGAAAATTATGTACAAGTTTAGAAAGAAAAAAATATAACATTCATTATATTATTTTCTTATGTTTTTTTTTTCATATTTATTCTTTAATACAACCAAACAAAAAAATTATTGGATAAAATAAATATTTAATGTGTGTGCATGTATATGTTTTCTTCTAATTTTACACATGATTCAACTTCCTTCCTAAAATATAAAAAAAACAAAAAAATAAAAATAATATGGCTCTTAACAAATATAGAAAACAAACATCTACAATAGAACTTTCATTAAAGTCATTGAGTTCACCAAAATCAACCTAAAAAATAAAACAAGGGCTCTCTTGTTCTATCAGTGTGTGGCCCTAGGATCATTTTGACATGCTTTATTGTAATTTCACATTGAATATAACCTCCAAATGAAGATATATAAAAATATAATAAGTTATCCACACATGGATAAAGATAAATTATGGATTTGTACACACCACAACCCATTGTGACACCAAAAGTAAAACATTATGACAATGTATATCTAAGATTGTTTACAAATTCGTATAAATCAATTGAAGCAAATATAAACATGTTTGCATGAATTACTTACAATACATAAAAGCATTAAAATATACCCATGTGTATAAATTTTTATTTAGTAAAATTAAGAAAAAAAAACATTAATATTCAACATTATCTACAATATAAAATAAAACTAACTTCATTTTTGTTTAATCAAGGTTTGGCCAAAAAGCATATAGTCACCTCTTAGTATGATTTTTTATATCTAATTGATACAATAAACATCCAATATAATATTTGAATGAAAAGGGGACGATAAAACTTAATCACAACAAGACATTCAACATGCTAAAGATATTGATCATAAGAAACCATGCAAAATGTAGCTAGTAATAAGTCTTCACCATAGGGAATCTGACCAAAGACTAAAGTAACCTCATAAAAAATAGGAAAACCCCATGGTGGATAGACTTCTGCCCTACCCACCTCCCAGTCAATGCCTTTAAATCTGATAGTGAAGATTTTGAATTATTTTCAGATAAGTTTTAGGCTTCTACTAAAAATGAGGACCCTGGAAATTCTCTCTTCACAAACACTGACTCTAAGGTTGATTCATTAAATCCATTTGAGAGGGAGTTGGATTTGATTTCAAAAATCCATTCTATCTCTAGGGAGAATAATCTGAAGCTATAAGTCACAAGGGCAGAACAAAAGCCTATCATTTGAGTGGAAGACAAAACATGGCCCTTTAAAACAATTTAAATCTACATACCACTTGAACCTAAAACTGAGGAAGAAATGGGCAGATGGACCAAAGTTCATAAAAATAAAAATATCATAAGATTGAAGGCCCGATTGGGGAGGGGGTAAGAAAGGCATAAATCTAGTTTGACATTCGGCCCAGTTGGTCTCTATTTTATAGAGGACGTGCAGAAAATTAGCTTAAATTTTATGGAAGGGTCCTTGGCAACAATAAGGTTAGGTTTTGGTTTTTGTTTTATTTATTTTTTGTTGTTGTTTGTTTTGTTTTTTTTTCGTTTTTTTTAATAAAGATTGGTTCTGTTGTATAGCTATGCTTGGCCTGAGTTTTTGGACTCGTTGATTTTATGATTATTTGATTTGCTTCATTGTCATTGGAAGAGGTATCTCACTTGAATATGAATGTAATAAATTTCTCTCTTTTATAAAAGTTTAAGATCTTCAAAATATTTTATTTTTCACCCAATTAAATAAAAAATATTTCTTCATCACAACAAATGACAAACACTTCCTTTAATCTTTAATATGAAAACATAATATTTTCTTCGAAAATATAATCCAGAAAAAAATAATTCCATCATATCCACTCCAAAAAGAGAAAAATATGTATCTTTTTTGTTAATCCAAAATAAGTCTACATTAACAGGGATTTTTTCAACAAATAGAATGTAAGAGAAACAACAGTTTAAAAAAAATCAATCAAATTATATCATCACTGACGTAATATGGTCTGTAGAAATAAGGAAACAATGGAAAAATTGTCAGTGATATGATCTGTAGAAATAAGGAAACAATGAAAAATTGAAATCTTTTTCATGGAAAAGTTGGTATAGTTTATAATATAACAAAACCAAAAAAAATACCTAAAACTAATTTGTACATCTACTATAATTATTTACATTTTATTTTAAATTTTTTGACATCTCTTAACGATTTATCCAAACTTAATCATAAATCCACTTTATAATTTCATTCAAATTTTATAGCTTTTAAAAATTCGAAACACGGTCTATCTCATTAATTTTATACTTTAATCGTTTCTTGTCTCGCCTGAGTAGGATACTCAATAAGTCAAAATATTAAGCAACTAATTATAAATCAAAGAGAGGATGTGGCAGCAGTGGAGGGGAGGGCGAAGCATGGAGGGTAACAGTTAATAAAATTAATTTGACATTGAATATACACATAACACACATGATTTCCCCAATATTACTCAAACCAATTAGATTTATATGTCATTACGCTCTCGAGTTCTGTGTAGATGTGGTGAGGATACTCGTTTTTGACTTGGCTAACAATTTTCACGTAATTTTTTTGGTATTCAATTTCACACACGTCTTCTAAAAATTTCAAATATTCAACAAGCAAGTTTATCACATTATACAGTGAGAAACAAAATTGTATATGCTTCCGCAACGAAATAAAACCAAGATTTTTCGACAGAGCATCTTTCTAATATGAATATAAATAAAATATGACATGTGGAAAAAAAAAACATCAACAAAATATGAACCCCCTAAATAACTAACCCGGGGCCTTGCCAATTCTCGACAATTTTGACTTTACTATGATATTAAATGGGACTACACCACTTGCCTATGATATATCAAAAGATAAAAAGACATGAGAGTCTATCCAGACATAAAACCACAATTTTTCAATGGCATGCCCTCTTTTGTATCAAAGTCAACAACTTATGGAAATTGTGCAACCAAAAAATATTAACCAATTTACAATGTACATCGAAATTAGCTTGAGAACAAAATAGATACCACCCAAATATGATATAAAAACACATGAAAAGCTACCAGGGCTTGCTTAGAGATACAAATTGATATAATTTTTTTAAAACCAAGTAAAAATACAAAAGCAAGCACCTAGCTTAAAACAAAGATACAATTATTATTTTCCCACGCCATGGAATGTATACCATCAAAGGTCGAAAACCCAACATTCTCAACGTATTGATGGATTTAATTATAAAAATCCAAAATAAAAATAGGAACCTCTTAACTCTTTCACCTCATTACCTAATTATTATTTATAAGTAATTTTTAAGACAATATACATGATTTCACCATTTACTTAAAAAAACAAAAAACATTCCATGGTTTTTTGGATTTCAATAAAAATCAAACTAAAAATAAAATAGACCATTTGTTGCTTCATTATCCTGTGCCCATAGGATAATTGTGATTTGTCCTCCTCTAATCCCACATCCATGTCCTCTTTGATATCAAAGCAAATACATTATGACACGTGGGAAAAATATCTTAACAAAATCTGAAACCTCTAAATCCCTCACTCTAGACCCTGGAGGTTCTTGAAAACTTGTTTTACTATGATATTAAAAAATATTTTTTCACCTTCCCATGATAAATAAAAATATAAAACTACAACCACAACTACATAGACATAAAATGATAATTTTGCAATGTTATGCCCTCTCTGATATCAGAGGGAACATATTATGATAGATGTGTGGCCGGAAAAGTTTGACCAATTCATAGACTCCATTGAAATAAACATAATAAAAAAAAATACCACTTAACTGTGATTTAATAAAACATAAAAATATGTTGTGCCTAGAAAAAATGGAAATGGATAAAAAAATACGAATAAAAATGTTGAAACTTATGAAAAAACATAAAAAAAAGATAAGCGAGCACTTAGTTCAAGATAGAGAAATAACAACCACCAACCACAAACATAATCCAAGATTTATTTAATACAACTACAATTGATAGCTTAAACATCTAATAAACATATCATCTCTCAAAGGAGAAAAAACATACATAAAATCAAGAAACAGAAAGTCAGAGACCCATCACAGTGATTGCCACTCATAACATGACTTTATTTAATCGAAAGAGAAATATTATGTAATATTTAAAAGATACACAAGATCCAGTAGAAGTAGAAAAGCAATATTATTCATTAAAAAAAATCACCATCTAACATTATCTATTATAAAAACAACACAAATGTCTTCACCCCTCCTTAATTCAATCTTTTATTGAAAATAATCTTCTTACCATTTAGACTGTTATGCTCAACCAACTTTATCCAAGCAATATTTGAAACGATATTATCTTAAACATGGAATAATAAAACATTATCATTATGTTCAATTTAATATAGCATAAATTCATAAAAAACAACATAAATTTACTTAAAAATAAGCTTTCCTTACAATCAAAGATAAACAATGTTATTAATATTGAAATTAACAACACAATATTTATCCAAAAACTATAACCAACTAAAAAAATTTAAAAACTATTTATTAAATAACAAGAAAAATGAATATTTATTAACTGAAAAAGCCCCTTCATAATTATGAAATTATTTTCTAATTAATAAAATATAAAATATATATAATTTTAAAAAAAATAAAAAATCCACCCCCATTATATCCCAATCAATAAATTTAACAGCTATCACACTATAACTGGAAACAATACATTAATAGAAAAGTTGAAACCTATATTATATTTGATATGATAATATGCTTTGAAAATTCAATGCACTTTAGACTATTATGCAACAAAAATATGATCTATATCAAAGTAACTATGTAACAAAAATTGGATATATATCAAAGTAACAAACATTCGATTTATATAAAAACAATTTCAATCCATATAGGGAAAAATAAAGACATTGGTATTTAGATACACACTAAAAATTAAATTATAAGGTTTGTAGGTCATGTTAATGTGTAAAGAAACAATACAATAAAACAAACATATGGGCCACTAAGAAACTAATAGTAATGATTGGTAGACATTAAGTAAAATGATTTTATTGGAAATCCATCGCATACCTTGTTCAGATTTTGACATTTATCTCAAATGTTATATATATTATATTAGTGCCTTTTCAATTTGATTTTAAAAAAATACTAACAATATATTATTTTATTTAAAATTTATATTCATTGAAGTTTGTGAAAATTGATTGACCTTTTATATGTTATAATTATTTTAATTTTAACTTAAAAATTGATTAATAATATGTGAAAAATGTATTATTTTATTTAAAATCTATATTCATTAAAACTTTCGATACTTACTCGACATTTTTAAGTTATAATTATACTTCAAATTATATATTTCATTATTTCCTTTGTCATATTAAGATTTACTGTGATATGTATATATTTTTGTCTAAATTTCATGTTGCATGTATCTTTATGGGCTTACTACTTTCGTTTATGCTCATGTTCATGTTGAACTTGTTCCTATTCTTACATTGGTTACGTATTTCCTACTTGAGGAATCATATACTTATACTTATTTAGATTAAATTACAAGTTGATATAGGGTGATTTATGTATGATATACAAAATTTCATGACAATATATTACTACGGTAGATATCAATGCTTTTATTTCATATCTTGTTGATGATGTGCATAACTATTTATTTTGATATATATGATTCACATTTTTATCTCTCATCACATAGCGGGACAAAGGTGGGGTGATGGTAGGGACATGGGGTGTGAAAGAGGCAGTTGGTATTATTTTTATCCTCTATGTGAATGTAGTGAAAATTTGATGTTTTTACGATGTACTCAATGTGTGACACTTGTTCCAATATAATGATATATTAAGGACATTTCCTAAACCTAATCTCTTGAACATACACTACCTTCAAACATAATATTTAAACAATGCACTATCAAAGATTTGTCATGTTATTTTACATGGCCCATATTTATTTGTGTCCATAAGCATTCGTGGTTGGCCTCTTGATTCATCTCTCTCTTTTAATTTTCTAAACAACATCATTTAATTAAATCTAGGAAAGAAGATAGAAAAAAAAATATATTACAATTAACAAATATAAACTTTCATTGCACAATGATTTGATTAAAATGATCTTATTTATGAAACACAAAACAAAGACAGAATTTATATGCCTATTAAATAAATAAAAAATACAGCCATCATGTTGTCTTTAGCTAGGCCAAAACAGGTAACAATTAAAAAAATAACATAAGAAAAATGGCTTTAAAAACTATGCTCAAGATTAGCAAGCAACAAAACACCATCCATTATACTCTATTTTTTAAAATTTTATTGTATATATCTATTGAATATATCAAATTAAAAAATATTAGATAAAATCTTTAATGTGTGTGTGTGTGTGTGTGTGTGCGTGTGTGTGTGTTTTTCTATTAATATTACATGGGTTTCAACCTTAGAAAATAGGAATTTGACTCTAAAAAAAGCGAAAAAAATACCCCTAGATCCAAAATCTCTATGCATTCACGAGGTTCACAAAAATAAGCCTAAAAACAAAACAAGGGCTCTATTGTCTATCATCATGTGGCCTTAGGATAATTGTGACATGGTTTCTTGTACTTTCACAAGCGATATAACTTCTTGTTAAGAGTATAAAAAAACATAATAAGTTATCCATACATAGATAAAGATAAAACAAGGATACACCACAACCTATTATGACACCAAAGGCAATACATAATGACAATATGTACATGAACATGTCAACAAACTAACAAACATCAATTGAAACAACATATGAACATGTTTGCATGGCCTACTTGTGATACATGAAACCATTAAAAGATACACGTGTGTGTTAAAAAAAAATTAATAAATGAAAGTAAAATAAAAAGCGTCACCATTTAACATTATCCACCATAAAAAATAAAGCCATGATAATTCACCTCTATTTAGTCAAGTTTATGCCAAAAATTATATTTTTCATTTCTTAGGGTGCTCTATTAGATCAAATTGATTCAAATAACATATACGACAATATTGCTAGGAAAAAGTGATAATAAAACTTAACCATAATATTGGATCCAATATGCGAGTGACATTGACCATAGAAATTCGTGTGAAATGTACCTATTAATAAGTCTTCACCACAAACAAGGACAAACACTTACATTACTCTTCGATATGAATACACAATATTTTTTCCATATGAATAGGACTTTCATAGCGTTATTAAACATAATAGAATAAATTTTGCATTAGGTGGTATTTGGGGATGATAAAGGGTATTGGACAAAGATGGATCATTGTCTCATGAGTGAATATTTTGTTTCAATTGAGTAAGGTTGCCTTTTATCAGACTAAAGATATTATAATGAAGGTCAAGCAAAAGTTCATCTTAAAAATTTAGCAAGGATAAATCTTCAAAGATGAATAAGTATACCATATACATGGTCACCAAAAGGAGTTGAGTGCAGATGAGGTATTGATAGAGATTAATCAAGAGGCAAGGGAAAATATAAAGGAACAACAAGTAGGCCTAGTTTCAAGAAAAGCTAGTCAAAAAGGCATTAGATTTAGGTGAAGGTGAAAGATCAGATAACTTATAGGTATATTTATCTAAGTGAGAAATTTAAAGGGATTTATGGTTGATTTTATGTCTTTACATTGTAAAATTCTAAACATGATTGGGTATGGGTTTTAAGTGTTATAAAATTGTGTTAGTTATCAATTGAAAAGTTGTAAATGGGTGATGACAAATGCAAAATAGATAAGAGTGTCATTAGTCATTTCCACTACACACAATGAATAAAAAAATTAAATTAAAAAATATGGGAGATTCGAGATTTATAGCATTGAAAAGAACAACTTTTTAATCTTAATTTGGGTACAACTTTAAATACAAGATCCAATAGATAATAGTTAGGAAGATCAAAATAAAACTATATAATAACATTTTAAACTAAAATTGAATATAAATTAGACAGATTGCCATGATAGGCATACAATATAATCAGAAGTGTACAATGTCAATAATACATAGATTGACATGATAGGCATAAAAAATTACATTTATCAACATAGTATCTACTATTAGGTGAATGTCATATACATATATATAATGCTAAAAATGCATAAATTTCCATATAGGTATACCAAAAATCACATCTCATGTAAGACATCCTATTCATCAAATAGCCTCCCTCTGTTTCCCTTCCTCAAAGAAGGCTCTCCCTAGGATGCACTGCTAGTAGATGGAGACCTCTATAATCCTTTGTATTTCTCCAATGTTTAATTGTGAGTCATATGCTCATATCTCGCTTGTAGTTTAACTTATTCAAATATAAGTATTATTAAAAAATTAATAGACAATATATTCAACTAATTGATAAGAAATTGATTTTAAACTATAATAAAAAAATCATTTAAACATGTACTTATTTCAAGCTTGCAGTCCTGGTTAATCTATTTTTGATGCTCAAACAAGTCAATAGTAGCGTAAGCTATTTGAATAGGCATCTAAAATATGAGAGAAACATGAGAAGTTTCCCTATTAATCATCTAACTAAGACTATCAAATGTCATAGGACAACCCTACATACATAATATATTCACATAAGTTATATTTACCCTAAGTATGTAGTAAAATTATTAAAACAAGTTTATTTTTACAATTTAAAACTATAATTTAATATATACCTCTATTAAAGAATGTGTAGATGATATTTTAATGGTAATGCCTATGTCTATTTCAAATCATAGATATGGAGGAATGTCTACTTGAGCCATGAACTATTTAGCACTAGAGTGGTGAGTCTATTAGCACCATGCACAGCAATGGCATATAACTTTAAACCTAATAAGCCAGCCTGAACCTTTTAGAATTGGGGATCACTATGGTGGGAGGCCATTGACTGGATCCCTATCTAGGTATGGAGGTCCCATAGTAGGGCATAATCAATTGAGACTAAGGGTGACTATCTCTAGTCTAGTCAGCACTGATCTATACATGGGGCCTTTAAACCACTCAATTGATAGGTTGAGTGAGGGTAGCTATATATATACATGATAGATGGCATTCATCCTATAATCAAGGGAATTGACCATAAGATCAAGTGAGGACATCGAGTGCCAAATATAGAGTGTCACCCTCGACTCTCTATAGTTTCCCCAACCCCATCTATAAAGATCTGGGTGGGTGCCCCCCTCTATCAATGCCAATGCTAATGAAACTCTATATCTATCTTAGGGATAGGCCAAAAAAAATCCTATCTTGGGATAGGGAATACATAATATTTAGAGAGGGGGGGCCTTTCCCCCATATCTATCTAGAGGCATTGAGAGAGCACTGACTATAGAGATTCTAGAGAGTCACCCTTATGTCAAAATTAGGAGGGCAAGGGGGACCATTGCTTATAATCCATTTTAGGATGACTGTTGTGATATATAGGCCAACCAACCATCTCTAAGGTAGAGACCAAAAAGGGATGACCAAATCCCCTATATATCTATATGGGGGTTGGCTACTGCTATATAGATAGATATATAGGGGGCTTGGCCGTGTGTGTGTGTGTGTGTGTCTATATATATATATATATATATATATATATATATATATATATATATAGAGAGAGAGAGAGAGAGAGGGCCCTATCTATTGAATACAGAAAGGGATGACCGAATACCCTATCTATCTATCTATCTATATGAGGGTTATAAATAAAGTCTCAATTACATTCATATATATATATGGAAAGTTTTTCTCAATGTAAACTAAGATATATATGGTAACATATTTCAATGTGCATATCATGAAAAGACAATGTAAACCAAGAATCATGGAAGTTTAACTACCATACAATGTGAGATGGAAAATAAAAAAATTCATTTGCATGTCGAACCTAACATAAAAATTATCATGCATGTAATATTTTTGAGTGGAAGAGTAGTAGGTGGAAATAATAGCAACACTTCGAGAAGGCAAAGTTAGGGAGAGAAAAGGAATAAGGGACATATCAAGAACTTTGTCCTTACTTATAGAGCTTATTTGGATAGAGTAATATGTAAATAAGTGTCTAGTATTTTATGATCAATATTGTGGTCTTTATATTTCTATTCAAAGAAGATTCAAGTCAGTAGTCTACAAGTTCAAAGTGGTGAAACCCAAGTTTCAATAATCTATCTTCAGGCACAATTAGAAAGAAGAGAACATAGTCAGTTTAAAGTGTCATTATAAATGATTGAAAGATGAGTAATGGATATAAAATCTCTATGAAATTAATTTAAATGCATTTAAATTCTAAATACTATTGAGAAAATGCAAAATTTATGGGAATACTATATACAACCCAATTAGTAATAATTCTGAGTTTGCATAGTCATAAAGAAAAACCATATAGAGTTCTT
The DNA here is from genome assembly GCA_037957365.1 of Torreya grandis. NCBI lineage: Eukaryota > Viridiplantae > Streptophyta > Pinopsida > Cupressales > Taxaceae > Torreya > Torreya grandis. The sequence continues at coordinate 4,732,429 of JARHVA010000559.1, read as the reverse complement.
AGAAATAGAGTTTAGGATTTAAGGTGTTATTAATATTGTGGTATATTATATTTATGTGTGTGTGATTCACTTAATTTATCTCAAATGAAGGTAAATGGTCTTAAGGGTTTATTCTATCGTAATTTTTGACATAGTCATGTTGAAGGGGTACATAAATTTTGTAAAACTACATGTTGGGAGTGATTTAGTATTGAAAAAGGAAAAATAATAGTTTGATAATATGTGTGGCATAAGGTCAAAGCCATGTCAATCCTTAGAAGCTTTGATAAGGGTCAAAAGGTCATTCTAGCTCATTTATTATCCTCTCAATTAATTACAAGATTTAGACAACATAAGTTAATGTTTGAAATTAGAAAATGAGATAACAAGTGATTTAACTGATGAAAAGTCATTAAAATTTGTTGATAGGTGTATTTATATAAGAGGAAGAGGATTTCAAAGGTCTAAATTTGATTTGAGTATGTATGGTATGGTTTCACATTTAGTAGCCTTGAATTAGGCCTAGGAGACCTAATTAGTCCTAAGGGCTATTGAGTTAGGTGTTATCCAAAAAGATTTAAATTGTGAAAGTCACTAAATGATCTATGTGATGTAAATGGGTATCTAAATGTGGTTTTGGTTTGGTTGTGAGATTTTTATCTTACTCAAAGCAAGGGGGTTTGAATCAAAAAAGGGCTATGAGAAGGAAGGTCTCAAAGAGGAAAGCATAGTTATGTGAAGAATTGAATCTTGGGGGTTGTGTGGAATGGTTGGATGAATGAAATGATATGTAATTGAGTATTTATATGGTCTTATGAGTATTCTATAAATAAAAAATCAAATCAGTATACATACCTACAAAAACACATAACAATATTGTAAAGAACAAAGGGTAAAGAGAGTGACAGTGAAAATAGAGTATGAAATGAGGTGGTTAATGTTAATAGGAGATATTTTAGAGATAGTTTATTATTAAAATGACTTCAATTCGATAAGGAGGATTAATTAAATATAAAGAGGCATAAGAGTCTTTTAGTAGGTAAGAGTGAACAAGAAAGACCTAGTAAATGCAAAGTGATCAAATAGATAAATAGGTTGAAGACATAAGACAAAGAAGGACAAGAAAATATCGGAGCTAGGTGTTTGTTAGATTTAAGTGCATGTTTCCATCCATATTAGTGAAGCTTTTTAGAACCTATACATCAATATCATTGATAAATAAATTTAACTTAAACTCACAAGGAAAATATACATAAAGCATAAGATTAACTCAAAATTTTACCTCTATTTAAGTAAAAAGTGTAATCCTAATAGAGATAAATGCAATAGTACATGGGCCCATAGCTATATCAAAAAATGTAAACAATGGCTGCATCAAATCAAATGCTACAAATGCCGACTGTGACGATGAAGGCACTGTCACCTCTTGCGACTTAAAAAATGACATATTTATTGTTCAATTTTTATGTAAATTAATTGTTATCTAAATTATATTTTCAAATATAAATTAAATCTAACATGACATTTATATAAAATATACTTTCATCCATGTAGTGGCTAATGTTTTCACACCAAATGTGCATTCTAAAAACTCATCACTCATAAGAATATTATCCAATCCCTCTGAACCACCAGTGTCATCATCATCAAAAGGTCTAGTGCACATATCTCTACAAAAATTGCAAGGGTGGAGTCAGGTATGTACACTGTGTGGTGTATCTCTAACATTAGCTTATGAGATCTTATTCGTATGTTGAATGAGTGTATCAGTGAGTGAACTAAGAGCATGTAGAGTGTTGATCTCCATGACATCTTGAACTATAGAGGGGAACTCAGGCTCAAGTGGATTTTAGATACAGATCCTTGTAGGCTGATTAGGTACATGATGTGCACTTGGTCAATGTTGCATAGAGACTTTAATTCTACCCTAAAACTCACTTTAATCAAAATTGTTTAGAATCTCATTAAGGGCAAACTCATATTACAAGTTACTCAAAAAATATAACATGACCTCATGGATGTTACATAGTGGATAATCTAACACTATCCACCATCAATCTTGAAAATAGGTTGTGATTAAATTATGTTGGCAATGATGGATTGGAAAATGTTTAGTAGTTACCAGAAATGGTGCTTTTATGGTTGTGTCAATGAATAAGGATCAAATAGAGGCTTTTGATATTTATTTATTTTTGACCTCAAGTTTTGACAATTTGTCAACATAATAAGCCCTATAACTATCTCGATATGAAGACCATCTAACAATTTGACTTGCTATAGAATGATTTTGACCTAATAATGTCTCTACGTAATTGGCTAGATGGGTGTCATGGGTGTTGGTGGAAGTGAGATCCTTCATTTTTCCAATTAGTTCTTCAATTTTAATTTTATTTCCCATAATGTTAATTTGAAGGTTAAGATAAGGAACAAGAGGGTTTTATATAGGGTTAAGAGTGTTAGGTAGATGAATATGAGGGTTAGCAGGATGGGTTTTTCAAAATAAATAAATTACAACTAAAAATTAGGGTTAAATAATAAAATATACTTAAATTTAGGGTTAACAAGTGTAGATTTTTAGCACATACCTATTCTACATGGAATAATCTTATATTAATGACTTCTTAGGATGAATTTTGATAGGGTTTTATCTCTCTCACAGAAAACATGATTGTAGAACATGAGGTTAGCAAAAGAAGCTTGAATACAAAATAAGGAATTTTGAATTTGGGTTTTGGTTTTTATTTTTTTTGGTTACATAAGTAACATGATCATGTTATTCATGCAGTAATTTTATTGAAAATAATAATAACATGATCATGTTTTTGTTTAAAATAACATTATCGAGTTATTTAATAATGTGATCATGTATGGCTTGGTAATACAGAGCCATAATTTAAATAATATGATCATGTTAATTAAATAATGTCATCAGGGTACACTTTAGTGATGAATATTCTTTAATTCATGAATATTAACTTTTTTGTAAATTATATTTCATAATTTTTTAGGAGTAGTACATAGGACCCATGGGCTTAAATTTATGAGATGTAAATTTTTTTAGGTGTTAGCTCACCAATCATTTATAATAATTTTGAGAGAATACATATAATTTTCCTTATATATAGTACATATATATTTGAATTCACTTCTAATAAATATGTAATTTAAAAAAATTCATCTCAATCTGAGTTCATATACAAAGGTTATGACCTTGAGAAGTTAGTGTTTGGTATCACTTAACTACATCATGGTGTTGTCACTTGATATCATTATGATGTTGTCACTCAGTGGAATGTTTTTGATTAACAAAATGCTATCTCTTGGAAACTTGTTGTCTCTTAGTGGCATGCTATGATGTAACTAAGTAACTTCCAGAGACCATAACTTTTCTAAATGGCATCAATTTGAGATAATATTTTTAAAAATTATATATATTTGAAAGAGAAATATAAATTTTTGCATGACATCACATGAAGTCATGTCATTTGACATATTTCCATTGCATGACATATTCTTGTCATGTGACATGTACAATAATCTATCTACATTGTTAAAACATATAAGGCATGGGATAAACTAAAAAGAATATAAAAAATTTTCATAAATTTTAGTATTATTTCATATTTGCATTCTTCTCAAAGAGATATAATTTTAAAAAAAAATCTAAAATCAGGTCCGTATGCAAAATTTATGGCCTTCAAAAGTTGGTGCTCCGTTGCAGTGCATTATGTTGTTGCATGACAATACTATGTCACACGATGGCACTATATTGTGTGACATAACTATGTCACATGATGGTAATATGTCACATGATGAAATGAAAAAAAATAGATTCCTCTTTAAAATCTATACAATTAAATTTTTTTTTGTCTCAAATCGTTTTCATATGCAAAATTTATGACCTCTGAAAGTTAGTGCTGAGTTGTAGTACATTCTACATTGGCATAATGCACTGCAACTCAAAACCAACTTTCAGAGGCCATAACTTTTGCATATGAAAATGATTTGAGACTTTTTAAAAAATTGTATAGATTTTAAAGAGGAATCTAATTTTTTTTTTTTTTCATCACATGACATTATGCCATCATGTGACATATTGCCATCACGTGATATAGTGTCATTGTGTGACAACATAATATTCTACAATGGAGCACCAACTTTTAGAGGCCATAACTTTTGCATACGGACTCAGTTTAAGATGATTATGTTTTGAAATTACATATCTCTTTGAAAGGAATCCAAATATGAAATAATATTAAATTTTAGAAAAGTGTTTAAATTTTCTTTCAATTTATCCCATAACCTATATCTTTTAACTGTGTAAACATATGATTGTACGAAAAACATAAGAAATGTAAATAAACCTAAGGGGTTTTTTGATATGGTCTCTTAAAATGAACCATGGACATGATTGTATTATTTAATACGATGATTTTTTTACCAAAAATGTCCAAGAAATTGACCCCAAATTCCATGCACTTACCTTATACATATATCAAATATAGTTATCCATAAAAATAATGAATTATAATAAATGTTGATAACCTTGATAACCAACTATATCATTTTACACTGTAATAGTCAAGTGTCAATCAAAACTCAACAACATGATAAAATGATAATATATAATAATAATTTGAGGCTATACAACACCATCCTAATAAAATGAATCAAAATAAATATCAAATGTAGTATAAAAAAATATAGCAATTATACAAGATGTCTATCATTACAAAATCTAAAAATAGAATACACAACTAAAATAGTTAGTCAAATGCATAGTAAAACATGCAAGAATATCCTTATATTCTAGTATCTACAATTATTCACAAGGTCGGGTCATAACATATTACTTGGGATTAAACCCACTTTTTAAAATACACACACACACACACACACACACACACACACACACACACACACACACACACACACACACACACACACACACACACACACACACACACACACACACACACAAGACTCTAATACAACAAAACTTAATAAGTTATCCACAAATAGATAAAGAGAAAAAAGATACACCACATCCTAAATTGTCACACCAAAGGAAACATATAATGACAATATGTACCTAAAATTGTCAATGAACTCACAAACATCAGTTGAAAAAACATATGAATAAGTTTGCATGGCCCACTTGCGATATGTGAAACCATTTATATCTACTTGGGTGTATTTAAAAAAAATTAATAAACAAAAAAATATCTTCACCATTAAAAAAAAACCAAGTGATTTCATCTCTACTTATTCTAGTTTATGCCAAATGTAGATTTTCATGTCTTAGGGTGATGTATTAGATCAAATTTATTCAAACAACATCTAAGACAATATTTTGATGAATTGGGGATAATAAAACCTAGCCATAACAGTGAATCATTGATTGAGGGAAACATGTGAAATGTGCATAATAATAAGTATTCACCATAATCAAGTACAAATACTTACATTACTCTTCAATATTATGACCCAATATTTTCTTTGAATTTAAAATTCAGATGAAAAAAATGTGTTATATCCTCATACAAAAAGGGGAAAAGGCTACTTTTCATTAATCTAATATAAATCTACATTTTTGGATTTTTTTTAACAAATAAAGTGAAATGTAATAAACTTTATTTTTGAATGAAACAAAAATCTAATTTTCAATCAAACTATGTCCCAAACATTATATTCAATCAGTGACATAACATGGTCTAGCAGAAAAAAGAGAAAAATAAATAGAAGTTTAAACCTTTTTCATAGAGATACTATTATATTTTATTTTATAACTAAATAAAATAAAAACTAGAAACTTGTGTGTGTGTGTGTGTGTGTGTGTGTGTGTGTGTGTGTGTGTGTGTGTGTGTGTGTGTGTGTGTGTGTGTGTGTGTGTGTGTGTGTGAGATAATTATTTACATTTTTTCAGATATTTTATGCACACTTTGCAATGATTTCTCTAAAATAAAACACAACTTTACTTTTAACGATCATTTAATTTTTATCGCTTTTGCAAAATTTAAAGAGTTATATCATGATCCACATGATGCATATGGTTTGATGAAGATGACTAGAACAATGATAATGTATATGTGATTACACTCTTGAGTTACATATGGACGTGGTGAGGGCACATATTTATTTTTCTTTCTACCAATTTTCTAATAAATTTATTTTTATTAAATTTCACTAAGATTTCAGATCTTCAACACCTATGTTTATAACAATGTAAGATTGGAAATATAGTTGTAGATGCTTCCACATAAAAACTCTCTTAACAAAATAGGAACCCACTGAATCCCTAGTCCCCTAATGGGTTTTGTAAACTTTTTTTCCCATGAGATTTTGACACCTGCCTATGGTGTATAAAAATTAAAAAAAGACATTCAAGTCTACATTAAAAAATTATAAGTTTTAAAAACCACACCCTCTTTGATATCAAATGAAACATACCATGAAAATGTGTGGTAAAAAAATCTCAACCAATTCATAGACTCCATTAAAATCAACCTGAGAACATGACAAAAACCACCTAATTGTAATATATCAAAACCTAAAAAACTATTGGGGCCTAGAGAAAAATATAATTGGATAGAAAAACCCCACTAATATAAAAGCTGAAACCTATAGAAACCAAAAAAATTGTAAGTACTTAGTTTAATACAAATTAATAATAACCACAAACATAATCCATTCTTAATTTTACATAACAAACATAACTACTATCACAAACGTTTAACACACACACACACTAGGTTTTTTATAAAGAAAAAAAGAAAAACATGAAATTAGCAAACACAAAGGTCATTGACCTATCACAATGATGGTCACTCATAACAAAACCTTATTCAATCTAAATAGAAATACCATTTAATCTTTTGAAATCTACATAGGGTCCAATAGAAGTAGAAGAGAGATATTTCTCACTAAAAAAATACAATTCAATATTATTTACTATAAAAACAAACCCATTTGTCTTCACCCATGGCTAATTCAATCTTCTACTGTAAATAATCTTCCCATCTCTTAAATTAGTTTACTTAGGGTTTTTTAAATGGAAAATCTTCGTTAATCTATGAATATTCTATTTTTCAAAGTCAACATTTGGTGATTTTTTTGGAGTGGCTAATAGTGTGGGACTACCTAAATTTTTGGGGTCAAAGTTAATTTTGAGGAGAGGTTCACATACCTTTGAATATAAATAACCTCATATAAATGTCATTCTCTAGTACCTCGAAAGTCAATCCCAAGGAATTCACCACATAGCATCGGGTGACTTTAGGAATTTTTTTGGTGGTTTGTATTTCACATCCTAGGAGGGCTTCAAGAATCAATAGTTTCCATCATGGTATACAATGATAGCCTATGGGTGTTTGAATGCAGTCTACCAGCTCCCAACGATAGCATGTGGGTGAACAATGGTAGGTTATGGTTGGATGATGATAGGCTACATGTGGGCAGCGCTGGCTAACTATAGGTGGATGTCAGCTGTTTATGATTAATAGTGACTACCTATGGGTAGATGTTGGTAGTCTGTGGGTAAATGCTGATAGTCTACAAGAAGACGTCGATAATCTATGAACATCCACCGGTAGGCTATGAGAATATGTCAGTAGTCTATACTTTAATGCCAATAGTCTGCAGGTGGATGCCAATAGTCTATGAGTGGGCATTGGTTGTCTATTGTTAGACGTTAGTAAGGTAACATTGGGAAAGCTTGAAAGCATAAAATCTTTTAATGTAGTGAGAATGTGGATTGAACATGCGATCTTAAGATGTTCTGGTAAATAATAATTCCACATACATAGAAATATGGTAAATAATAATCACACATGCATGCCCATGCACCTTCTCATCAATAGAGACACTATAAATAATCTATCCTCAACCTTTAATATTCTCAGAGTCATGTGGTGAGCACATAGTGCTTGCGTCCTTAAGCATAGTGTTGGTGGCCACCTATACCATGTTGGCATTTGTTAGCATGATGTGGATGAATGCTAGCACCATAAAAATGAATACAAACATGATGTAGATGAATGTAAATGATTTGAAATCCTTTGGCATGTTATTGGCATCTGTATGCTTTGCATAGATGTTTGTTTGCATGGTGTCAGTGTCCACCCATACCACCCAGACGTTTACCTACATGATGCTAGCATCCACACACATCATGCTGACATTTGACTATATTATGCAGGTGTCCATCTGCATAGTGCCAATATTCATCAACATCATGTCGACGTTCATCTACCCCATGTCGTCACTTGCCCAAATTCCATAGATGTTCACCTGTGTGCCACCATCATTTATCTGCATCATCATGTCGTTGTTCATTTGTGAGGGTCAACAAAACCTTCCATGCCTTGTATGATTTGACGTGTGACATTGCATGATTTGCCTATGCAACTATACGCCTTCTCAATTGATTTGCTACCATTACAAATCCAATTCACCTCGGGACCTCCATGGATTTTTTTATATTGCCCACCAAAATGAACCTCGAGTCTACTATCTATCAACATCATATAAACAACATTCAAGATGATATTGTTGTAAATAAGGAACAATGAAACCTAATTATTGTGGCACATTAAATCACAGAGATGTTAATCATAGAGAACCACGTGAATATACTTAGAAATATGTCTTTCCTATAGCTAAGGGTGAACGTCATTACTATTGAAAACGACATCACAATATTTACTCAAAGACTATAATCCAACACACAAAAAACTACATTGCAACTCTTCACTAATCAAAGAGAAAAAAAAACATATACTCACTAATTAAAAATACCAACATAATTAAGAAAACATTTTCTTACCAAAATAATGTAAAATAAATACAATTTTATTATTTTATATATAAAATTTTTTTAATAAAATTATATACCAAACATTAGACTTAACCGATATTATATCATGATTGACTAACAAAAAGGCACTAATATAAAAATTAAAACATATATAAAGTGCATTAGGTTTGATATAGACTATTATATAAAAAGCATACGATCTATATAAAAATAAACTCGATCCATATACAAACCAAAAAAGCATTGTATTAAGAAACTAATAGTAATGATTGTTAGACATTATTGAAGAATGATATTAACGTAAACCCGTCACAAACCTTGTTCAAAGTTTCACCTCCCTCTCACACGTTATATAGATTATTTTTCAGTGCGTTTCCATTTTTATTTAAAAAATGCATTAACAATATTTCAAAAATATATTATTTTATTTGTAATTCTAGAACCTTTATTAAAAAAATATGTAATCTTTAAACCTTGTGATATTTGCTGAACATTGTATAAGTTATAACTATATTAATTTCAAAATTCACGACCAACAATAAGAGCAGGACTCAACTACTTATGGTAGACTAAAGAGAGTTACAAAATTAAAAGTTTTTGGTTAGTCGCTTAAAATAAAATTGTCTTTGTATTATGGCGTATTCTGAATAAATGGTCAATTAAAAAAAAGTACAATTAAGAAGACAACAAAACAGTAGTTCAGACTTCATTGTGTCTTTTCAAAGTAACCGGGGAAATAATAAATTAAATTGAAATAATTTTCACGTCGCTCTTTCTAGTCAACCATATACATTTTTAGATGACACGTTATTGAATACAAATAATGTAAATAATATTCATGTCATGCTTACCTCATTAATCAATTAATTTAATAAAAAGAATATCAATGTCATGCTTACCACATTAATCAATTAATATAACAAATGGAATGGTTAAAAGATAAAAGGATAATATGGATTGTAATTAAATTGAGACACAAATATTTATCTATTTTTACTCAGGTCAAATAATTTGAACCTTCCCCAAAAAAACAAAAAAAAAAAATCCAATAAATTTATTTTAAAGTTAAAAGTAAAGAAAATATATAACAATTAATATTATTTGATTTGATTTTATCATCATTAAAATATGGGTTTCAAAATGATAAAAATTTTATCCAAAAAATAAAATTGAATATAAAGAAGTGTCTTAGGTACATCTAGTCCTCCCTTTATGGTACATTGCATTAGGGATATTGTACACAAAAATGTGAATGTGTTAAAATTAATTTGAGGAGTAATATTGTTTGTTCTGGATCTTCATATTCCTCTTTTAGATTATATTTCAAACACTAAAAGGAAAACAATGTGTTTTGGGTCATGCAACTAGAGAATAATCAAACAATTTTGATATTTATTAAGCTTCTAGACAATGAGAATATCGAAAACAATACACTTCAATTATTAGAATAGTTATAATATCATGTAGACTAATGTTATTTATGGTGTCTAAGCACAAACTTGGGTGATTCAAAGATGTCTCTAATGATTGCATTATTTCTTATAAATTTTTTATGAATGCTCAATAATTTATCTACAAAAATCTCGATGTACTTCCTAATTGTTTGATGATAAATGATTTAAAATCTCTTTATGATTATACACAAATTGAATTTAAATTAGTACTCTTTGACACCCAAATTGACAACCAATGATTACAAGAGTATTAAAAACAAAAACAAAAATCACAAAAAAATTAATTAAAAGTGAACATATCAGTAGATCTAGGGATGTCTTATCAATTTTTAAAATATAAAAAGCATTGAGGTGTTTTGAACACATACCTTGAAGTGTAAAAAAGGGGTGGGAGAGAGAAGTGAACATTTGGAGGGTGTATCGGAAGGTGTAGGGACAAAAAATAAATAAATCAACCAATAATATTTAATTAGAAATGAGAAAAGAAAAATAATTACTTTTATAAAAGTATGCAATATAACGACTTATAAATATATAAGTGATGTTTTTAGGTGTCTAAAATTCTCTTACTTTTATGTATGTACTTGTGTGTACATACATATCAAATTAAAAAGTAAAACATAATATAAATATACAATTATTACCTTGACCTCCAAAATAAAATAAAATATACTTAGGGACCTCCAAAAACATTATTTCTTTTTCTACACATATGTAAGTGAGCAACAAATAAATTTTTAAAATTTGAAGAACCTTGTCATGTAGATCTGAAACGTAAGAAGTGTTTATATAATAATATTTACAATGATTTTTATGAAGTATTTTTTATGATTTTTTTTAAAAAAAAAGGAATGGAATAAATTTAAGCATCATATAACATTCGGGGCCCACACTTATCTAAAATTTCTAAATAGATTTATGAATATAATTTTATTCATCCTAAGTACATCTATATTAAAACAACTAAATTAATATGAGTATACTATCCATAATAAAAATGTAACAAAAATAAAAATAAAATTATTAAAATTTTGATGTCATTATCCATAGAATTTAAATTCATAAATATGAATATGATGAGTTGGAGATATTTCCTCTTTTTATATTTTGAAAAAAAAATTAAAGATCAATTCTTGAAAGAAAGGGGTTTGAAAGGTACCATGTTTAAGATAAAATATGAATTTATTGTTCTATAATATATATAAAAATATAATGTTGGAAGCATTTATGTTATCAATATATTTCTTTGTATAAGACTGTAATATTAGTAATAATATTTTTCATGTGGGATAAGTATATAAGTAATGCAAAATTAAGAATAATATGTTTCATATTAATTTAAAAAATAAAAAATAAAATATCATCATCGTAATATAGAAATGTATGTGTATATATAATTTTATTACCAATAAATACATGATAAAAATCAAAGAAACATATAAAAACAATGAAACTATTTATTATGATATGAATCATACCAATAAAAAAATCAAATACAAGAATAAGGCAATTTTAAGAGAAAATTTTAAACACAAAACTAAACATAAATAAAATAATTCACATACTTGAATCATATCAAATATATAAAACACACATAAAAATGAAATCACATCGAACACATGATAAACATATAAAACACATACTAAGCACATCAAATACAATAACAAAACATCAAACATGACTAAAGACAAGTTAAATATATGAAAATACATAGTGTAATCAGTTCAAAAAGAAGTACAAAAATCATAACATGCACTATAAAGAAAAAAGCAGCACCTCAAATAAGTAGACATCGTAAATCTATATGAAATACATGTCATAGGTATAAATAAACATATGAAGTATGTTAAATGTGTAAAAAACATAAAACACATCATGTTGGTAAAAAAGTACCACACATGAAAATAAACATAGCGACAAGAACGACACCACCTATTAGTAGTAATGCTTGGATTTAATTCTTTATTTGAAAAAGATGTGCAATTTTAAATAAAAAGAAAGATTACCTTACACTAATTTTTAGAACCAACTATTTGTGAAAAATAAAAACCTTATCGAGGGAAAGCTTTAGTGAAAAATCTTTGCATATTTGTAAATAATAAAAAATATGACCTCAAAATCTGGTTATTTTTACATTGATTGACGACTAACATCTGATTAAAAATCTATTAAATCCCATATTAAATTGTAGCCAATGATAATTTTTTGGGGTGCTCCATAACAATTTCACCATAGTTGATATGCTTGAATTGTATCCTAATCACCTACCCTTCATCTTCTTCGATTACTGGGTCCAATTCATTGTTAATTTAAAAACCCATTTTTTAATTTTTACTTTTTTTTTAATAGAATTCAATGCACATATTTCATGTTTTTCACATTTGTAATTCATTTATTGCACCCATTTCTTATCCAGGTTCTTGTCTCCCTAAATTTAATATGTTCATTACATAATTATTGGAATCTGATACATATAATTAGTATAGAAATAAAGCGGTTTTTCTATGATTATTTTAGACACAAAAACTTGAAACACTATGACTTTAGGATTGAGACATTGTTCTAAGAATCTGCATAATGTAAAACAATTCTTATCTATTCTATATTATTATTTTTAGAAGTGGTGATAGCAAAGTTTGAAATATTTATTTTTGGCAGCGTTGTAACACATTGCACATTGTATAATTAAGTTTCAACTAATAAATTTCACGCTTGTGTAAGGAATATGAATTATCTGTTTTGCATTATTATCTATCACAAGTTTATGTGAACCATTTTTTTAAAAATCTTATAATATTATTTATTTTATAATATTATTTGTTTTTGATTTAGTATTAGGGTTAATGGATCCTTTCCCATTAAAAAACATAATACTTCACAAAATAAAACTAGTTTGGCTTGTTGGTATATTCGTTAAAGTATTTGATCGACTTATTACAAAATCAATTAACATATTAAAAGTAGAAAATACTTCAATTTTATTCACAAAACAATTTTTTTAAAAAGAAACCCCATTATTATTGAATCTCATCCCTCTTTGTTATGCTTTGAGAACTCACTATTTTAAAAGGTGAGCTAGGGATGAGACGAACTTTTTTCTTACTTCGAACAACTTTTCATTCTTCTTCCTCAATTTACCTAAATCTAAATTTAACAAGGAAAACCCATCCTTAGATTTATTTTTATTAGTTTTCTTCCTATGAACTGTATCAACAAAACTTTTCCCATTTGACTCAACTATCTCAATAAACCTAGATGGGTCCACTAAATATACTACACTTGATTTCATATTCTTTTCCATGAAATTCTCTGAAACTACCCTGGAAGGCCTAACATTATCTCTTTTTGAAAACACTATGAGAAGATCCCCTCTTGCTTCCTTCCCTCATGAAAAATCTACTTTCCACTTGGAATTTTTCTATGAAGTTGAAAGATGACCAATTTTAAGACAATTTTGACATTTGAATAGAATCCCTTCAAAATCAATGGATTGAGACTAGCACTTGTCTTTCACCTTTAACTCGATCCTTTCAAGAAAATCCTTTGTAATATCTAAACTCACCAAAATCTTCACAAAAGTCATCCATTTTTTTTTAGCAAAGACGAATCAATTTACAACACATCTTTGAGCGCACTTCCAATAGTCAAAAGTCCAAATTTCATCCAAAACTGTAGATGAAGATATCGCATTCTCAACCAGATGAGTCGAAGAGAAAGATTTTCTATTAAAGGGTTAAAATCAGTGAACCAGAGTTTTATCGGGGGAAGGTGACTTTCAAATCCCCAACATTTTGCTTGAGAGATCTTATTACGGTTAGCCAAATAATCAAATGCCACAATAAAAAATTATCTGGCACATGGATAAATTTTTAAATTACCTTCCAACAAAAATTTCCAAAATCTGAAAACCATTGATAAAGAATAGAAAAGAATGACCAAACCCTATCAAAGTGACAAACCAAACCCCTTTCCACATACCAATCTTCGCCTTTGACAATATTTTCAACAGCTTTGTGTTCGAAATTAACAACCAGGGGTTTTGTGGCCACACTCAAAACCCTAAGTTGTTTTACATGAGAAGCAGATGGATCCAAAGAAGCCCTAGCTGTATCATTAACCAGCTTGACAGGGGTGAATGGTTGTCCTGTTGCGTTCCCCTCTCTGTCCTTCCCTACTCCCAAACCTGCCAGAACATCAAAGGATTTTGCCGACACTATCTAAAGCAGAGACTACGATTTGCTTACCTTGCCCACCACCGTATACTCTCGTCTCTGCCGGCAACTCTCAGCTGCTTCCTTCACCTCAGCAAACCCTGTCACCATCCATTCTAGACCTGCGGTTGAAGCTATCGCACTAATCACGGAGATGCGTGATTTTTTCATCGCTCAGGAGTCTCCTTACTACTTTTTTATAATATTATTGCCAGACAACTTTTTTCGAAAATAACCAAGTAATTGTACCGTCTCTCCATTTTAACTAAAAAATGTTATTATAATATATGAAAAATATATTATTTTATTTTAAAATTTAAAACCTTTATTAAATTAAATGTACAAATAAAAGGAATTAATAAATTAAGTTGAAATAATTTTCACGTTGCTCTCTTTATATATATATATGACACGTTATTTAGTGTACAAATAACGGAAATAATATTAACAAATAACCGAAATAATACTGATGTCATGCTTACCTCATTAGCCAATTAATTTAGTAAATGGAAGGGTTATAGGAGGATACAAAAAGGTTACTTTCTATAATATAATTTCAACCGAGTCGAGACAGCAAAAACCTAATTATTTTTACCCACGGTAAATAATTGGGGAAAAACAAATATAAGTCCAAAAAATTAGACGAAAATAATTTTGATGTTGCTCTTTCTAATTAATATATAGACTTTTAGATGACATGTTATTTATTATAAATAATATTAATGTCATGTTTACTTGATTAATTTATTAAATAAAAAGATTATAGAAATAAAAAAAGTTTATTGATATAGATAAATGGATTATAACTAAATTAAGATATAAATTCATAACAATTTTTTATTATATCAAATATTGTGTGAAAAAATTTATATAAATTTAATAAATTACTTTAAAGTTAGAAGAAGGAAAAATATATTATATTTATGTTTTTACGATTTTTTTTTAATTTTTTAATGATAATTTTCAATAAATGAGAGTGAAAGCATGTGGCTTGAAATTATAGGATCTTAATTTTTAAAATATGTTTTGGGATATGTAATTAGAGAATGGTCAAACTATCTCTATATTTAATAATCTCATAGATAATAATAATATTTAAAATAACAAATTTCAATTATTACAATAGTTCCAATACCATGCAAACCAATATTATATGATATGTTGAAACACAAACCTATGTTCTTCATTGACATCTCTAATGAGTATTTGATTTCCTTTGAAATTGTTATGAATGCTCAATAATTTCTCTAAAAAAAGACTAATGTATTTCTTAATTGTTTATTGATAAATGACTTAAAATTGAGTTATGTTTATAGAAAAATTAAACTCAAATTACGACTTGATGGATGTCTAAATTGACATCCAATGATTAAAAAACATGTAACAAACAAAATAAAGGTCTCAGAGAAATAGACAAAAGGGAACATATCAATGGGCCTAAGGACATCTTATTACTCTTTATAATATACAAAGTATTGAGATGTTTTTGACAAATAACCCGAAATGGAAAAAATATTTAAAAAAGAGAGAAGAAGACACCTAAAAGGTGTTACGAGAAGGTGTAAAGATTATACAAAGTTAATAAATGAGCAAATAAATCTTAATTAAAACAAATAAATGAAAAATAAAAAAATAAAATAAAAATATCACATATAACAACTTATGAATGCATTAAAAACATTTTCAATTGTCTAAATTTTATCAAATTCTATATATGTGCATACACACATACATTTCATAATTTAAAAAAAGAACATAATATAAATACAAAATTTTATACATTAAGCTCAAAATCTAATATACACTAGGACCTGCTAAAACATTATTTCTTAATCTATACATATATGAGTGAGCACCAAATAATAATATTTTTTTCAGGTTTTTAAAATTAAAAAAAAAACCTAATTCTTGGGAAATGGAATGGATTTAGATATGCGAAATCATTTGGTCCCCCACACCTAAATATATTCTTAAATGAAACTATGAGTGCATTCCCTTATAAGAGTGGCTAAAGTAGTTTTGAATATATTATCTATAAAAAAAAATTAAATAAAATAAAAATTAATGAAATTTTTATGCAGTGATGTATATTCCCGTGTCATGTATATGAATATGACGAGTGGAATATATTCTTTCATTTGTATTTTTGATGAACCTCTAAAAATCATATTTCAAATGATTCAAGTTTAGAAGAAATTATGTACAATACAAAACATGAAATCACTGATATATAAATATATAATGTTGGAAGCATGTATGATATGAATATATATTTCCATATCAAACCATGAGATTAGAAATTAAGATCAAGAATAATATGATCCATAAAGGATAAAGATATATGTAGTTTAAAATTAGTAAAAATATAACTCATGTGAATCTAATAAATAATTAATATAACATAATCATGTTAACTTATAATAGTTAAAAAATAAAATACAAGACTTCTCCTTAATAGATTTTTGATGGGAGCAATAGAAACCTATGGAAGCAATGAAGATATTTTGCATGTAATAAATCAAGTAATAAAAAACACACCAAACACAAGAGTAAAATAATTGAAATAGAATGCATGCTAATTACAAAATTAAATATGAAAGAAATAGTTTAGATGTTTGAATCACATTGAGCACATAGAAAACATACAAAACAGTGAAATCATATCAGACATATAATAGATATGTAAAACACATAGTGAGTATATCAATCATATTGGAAGCATATCAGTCATGACAAAACACAGTTCAAACATATGAAAATACATGGTGTAATCACTATAAGGAAAATAACAAAACTCATAACATCCACTATGAAGGCAAAAGAAGCACATAAAATAGATATAAACTATAAAACTATATGAGATACATAAAATAGGTTTAGAAAAGCATATAAACTATTTAAAATATGTGTTCAACACATAAAATACATTTTTTCAATATATACAAGCCACACAAGGAAAACAATTAGTGTTATGAGAGCACACCATAAACATATAAAAATATTAAAGTAGATAAACTATCCAAAACCAAAAGGAAGACATTAAAATATGTATGTTGGGATAACTCACGTGTTGAAAATATTGCACCAGCCATAAACCTTTTTAATGGGTAAAATTAGGTTTATTATAAATTTTACACCATAAATAAAAACTTCAATCATCCCAAAAAAGTGTAGGTGAATGAAAGTAATTTTTAAACAATTGACAAATGAAAGTGAAAAAAGAGATGTATACCTAATGTTGACTTAGCTAAGTTCTAATAAAAAATGATAAAATTTGAAAGGGAAATCTGAACTTATGTAGAAGAGTATCATGAAATTAGACTTGATTATTTGAGATATTGAATAGTATTTTATGGCTCAAAAGACTTCAAACCATGTACAAAATGTTTTGAAAGTGGTTATCGAAAGTGGTACTCTGATTTAGAATAATTTTTTAAATATAAATTTTTAGGGTTGGAAAATTTATGAAAACATTTTTTAAATATAGATGTTTGAAAAATCTTCTCCAATATTTAAACCAGACCATTCAAATTTCAAAATTTTTTATCTTTCACTTAATCTCAATTCCACATTAATAAGACATAAAAAATAGATATTTTAGATATGGAGACTGACGTTTTTAATCCTCATCTTACCTTTTATAATATATTTATTATTTAACACTTAGTACTTAACATATCATCAAGATATTATATTATTATAATTCCCAACACTAAGAAACATGGGTTTATAAAACAAAACTATATACTATTTTATCATATGCATTTTTTATTTTGGTACAAGTATGTAGTCACAAGTCTTTACAACATAAAGTGAATAAATGTAAAATATATGAGCTCCTTCATAAAAATTTGATAGATATAACCGATATATATAAAAATAAATGATTTAGGGTATGTATATAAATAGAAAATTTTTAATTTGGATTTAGACACATTCATAATTAATCAAACTTTATGAAAACTATTAAATCTAAAAATTAAGGAAGAAGAAAAAATGGAAAAGGGGCACAAAGGACTTACAATTGACTTCACCACATTCATACTATATGATAAAGGTAAAAAAACTGGTCATACAATTTTCGAAATAGTTAAAGTGATAATATCTAAGGAAGCAAAGATAAATAAGCTTATAGAAGTTAGGGAAGCATTGTGAGGTAAATAAATGATATATTCAAAGTGATCATGAGAAAATGAGGATAATGAAAGATTGTAAAAGATCTATATGAATAGAAAGTGTACTAATAATATTATAATATAAATAAACAATCTAAACATATGAAATAATAATGCAAATATTGTAACTAAAATAATTATACCAAAATTTGAATTATATATGATACCCAACTTTAATGTGCATGTCTACATGTATATTAATGTAAAACAAGCCATATATACTACTTTTACTACAGCCACCTCATCATTTATAAGTTATATTAAAAACTAATATCAAAATATAACATCTACAAATTTCAAAAATTAAAAACCTTATACAAGGAAAAATTTAGTGGAAATTTTTTATCATATTGGCAAAGTGTGCCAAATCCAACTTCAAAATTTGGCTATCTTTACGTCGATTGTCGACGGCCAATTCTTTAGGATCTTGTTAGATTTTAAACAATCCAACATCTAACATCCATTCCATGATCCATTATTATTTTTTTACTATATTTGATATGCTTTAATTGTATCCTAATCACCCAGCCTTCATAGTGTATGTTCAATGACTAGGTTTTATTCATGGTTAATTTATTTATAAAAAAGATATTTAATTTATACTTGTTTGGCATACATGTTCAGGTCATATTTTAGATTTAATTTAATGAGCCCCTTTATTCTCTAGGTCCGTATCTTTTTGAATTTATTACATTTGTTACATAAATACTAGATTTCTTTATATATAATTGTTATACAAACAAATAGGATTTGTTATAATTATATAACACATTTCAAAAATTGAATCCTTATGATTATAATTGAGAAATCATTATAATAATATATAAAATTTGAATATTTTTTTATGTATCTTAGATTCTCATTTTTAGGAGTGGTTATAGCGAAGTTTTATATATATATATATATATATATATGGCAACGTTGCAATACATTACACATTACATAATTAAGATTCAAATAACAAATTTTAGTGTTACGTAGTTTATATGAAATGTTTCTTTTATATTTATATTTATATTTTTATATTGTTATTTATCTTATAATATAATTATAAGAAATAAGTTTTCTGAAAAAAATTGTCTAATTTTTTATTAAGCTTTTTGAAAAAAATTATCTATTTTTTATTTGAGAAATATATACATAAATATTTCTAAGAAGGTTATTTCTAATTATTATTTAATATGAAATCCTTATATCTTTATTTTTATCTTCCTTATTTTTAATGTGAAAACAATAGTAGATCTTTAATGTTGACGAACAAAGTAAAATATTTGAAACAAAAGACGAAAAAAGTATAATGGACAAGCATAAACTGATAACAAAGAATAATTTTTGAATATGACCCTGAATCTTAGGATTGTGGATAATATGCGGACAACCCAATTGTAAATTTATGATGAGTTGATTGTTATTGGTGATATAGTGACTGTCATAATGATATTGTCTTATTTATTATTTATTTCTTTATAAAATAAAAACTTTGAATTGAATATTTTTAAAATATTGTTTAAATATTATATGTTTAATATTTTATTATTTTAAATTACATGTGCAATGTATATCATTATCGTGATGCATATATTATATTATTGTTGAAAGACAACATTGATGCATCATGGAAATGAAGCAAGTATACAAATAGTAAGAAAACAGTAAATTATGAAATAAATTTTCTTTTTAATATGCCAATAAACTTTAGAAAGATTGAATTATTCCAAAAATGGAAAAGAACTTAAAAAATCTATGTAGATTGTGTACAGTTATTTTTCCATAAAATAGGTATAGTTATGAAAATTTTACTAGATTTTCATAGCAGTTACAATGGACAGAAACTATATAATTCCATCGATTCAATAATTAATTGTTAACTATTAACAATACACTAGTCCTTATTTTCTCACATAAAAATTGGCGATATTCCACTCATCTTGATGGCCTTCATAGTTTTACTGACTTGGCTACTTTAGTTGTAAAATAAATTTAGTACCACCAGAATAAGATCAAATCTAGTAATATTGATTATATTGATTAAAAATTAAATTTTTTGATTAGTTACCTATTTAATTTAGAAATATATTTATAAATTACTCATATTTATGTATTTGATCTGACTAGTACTTATTTATTTAACATTAATAATAAATTAAAAGTAAATTAAAAATGTGTTTTATTTTTTTAATATATTTTAAATATTTTGTATGAGTAAAGGTGAATGTTTTATATGCCCCATGACTTTGTACAAAAGTGAAAAGGATATAAAAATAAGGCTCACATGAAATACCTACGCTACACTAATGGTAAACAAAAGTGAAAAGGATATAAAAATGAGGCTCAGATGAAATACTTGCGCTACACTAATGGTAAACAAGATCCAAAATAACGAACAACCAATAAAACAACAACAAACCTAAAAACCATCTTAGTGAGAAGACTCTTCAGCATCCAATCCATCCACAGGGTATAAAAATTGGAACTTTCAGTAAACATTCTGCATCCCAGTTCCCAACCTTGTAAAAACCTACACCAGAAAGCTATTAAAATTTAGTGAATCTGCTGAACTGAATTTTACCCCTCTGTCTCCTTTCTAAGAGCACATGATCATATTCATAGACTCTGAGGCCTTTTTAAGACTTCATTTTCTTTTCCTTAAAACCTTGGTCGAATCCACTTTTGTCTTATAGAGCTAATATTGCAAACAAGGGGATAGAAATTTTGACAAATTTAAAGACTAAAAACTTCCATTTGAAACGTAGGGAGTTTTACCTTTGGTTAGTATAACATTTGGTTTAGTCATGGCTTCTTTCATTTCAATATTTGGTTGCACTGTGGATCCTGATTCCTTAATCTTTTTTGCTAAAATATTTTCAATCCCTAGAGTCATGGAGGTCTCCCCTGTATCTATGACTCCAGAAGCTTCCAAATCCATAACAGACTGCATATATTATTGCACTTCATGTTTCGTGTCCAAGGAAAGTCCTATTGGTTTTACACTCTATTTTTAGGAGGAATCTTAACAGTTCTTTTTCAATTAGACATATTTTTCTTTGTGGAGTTCACATATAATCTACACAGTGAGTTTACATGTAACTTGTTCATCCTGGAATTAATAAAACTTGATATCTTACATCATGGATATTTCCTTAGGTTTCTAAGTTTTTTCCACATAAATCATGTGTTTTGTCTCATGCTTGTTGAGGATTTATTTTTTTAATTATCTCTAAAATTACATTCTATTATTTTTAGTTAGTTGTAGAGTGCATGGCTTCCTGAAAATGGTATCAGAGTGAGGTTGCTTATTATGTAGTAACTGTGTTCTCAATTTGGTGTTGTTTTCTATAGCATCAAATGGTAAAAGTTACAATTGCAAAGTTTGAGGTGGATAAGTTTAATGGAAAGAACAACTTTGATTTGTGTAAACTCAAAACACATGATGTTTTAGTGCAATAGGGGCTGCACAAAGCCCGGGATGGAAAGGCAAAGACACGTATGGTAATGAATGATGATGACTAGGAAGAATTGGATACAAAAGCTCTTAGTAGATTATGATTGTGTTTAGCAGATGAGTTTATTTTGAATATACTTGGAGAAAAGACTATGGTAGGCTTATGGACCAAATCAAAAGGCCTTTATATGATGAAATCTATTACAAATCATATTTATTTAAATAGGAGTTTGTAAACAATATGAATTCAATAATTTATACAAATTGTTGATCATTTAAATATTATCAATACTATGTTATGCCAGTTGACTAGTATTGGTGTGAATGTGGATGAAGAAGACAAGGCAGTCCCATTGTTATTTAATTTGCCACATTATTATGATCATGTAGTAACTTCCATTAGCTTTAGAAATCTTGATGAGCTTGAATAAAATTCTATTGTGGGAACATTATTGGCTAAGGAGATGAGGAGAAAATCTAGTCTATAGACTTTTACGCCTGAAGCTATGGTTGCTAGGGGAAGATCTAGAGAAAGAGGGAAATGCTCTGGAGGCATATCTAGATATAGTTCAATATCCAAGAGTAAGGAAAATTAATAGCATTGTGTTAAATCATGACATATTAATAAGAATTGATGGAAAAGAAAAGAAGCCGAAAAGAAGGAAGAATCCACCAAGGAAGTGAATTGAGTAGAAACAAGTGAAGGTATGAGTGATGAAGTTTTATATGTTTGTAATGTTTCCTCTTATCATTATGAATATTTATTGGATTCAAGTGCTACACATAACATATGTAAGAATAGAAGTGGGTTTTATTCTTACCAAACCCTTGATGGGAGTTATATTTTTTTGGGAAATAATGTTTTTTATAAGGATAAAAGGATTGGTGGAATTAAAATAAAAATGTTTGATGTTATAGTAATGACTCAAAAATAAGTAAGACATGTATGATTATAAATTTAGAGGTCAAGGTGGAGGTCTTAATGTGTCTAAACATGCTTTAGTCGTAACGAAGGCTCTAAAAGTTAGGAATCTTTACATATTGCAATAGAATTTAGATATCATTGAATCACCTGTGGTATCTTAAAAGATAGAACACCATTCTCATATACGACATCTAAGTTTGGGCTACATGAGTGGAAAAGGGTTAAAGTTAATGAAAAATTATGAGTTACTTCCTGGTTTAAAATATATAGATTTGGATGTATGCACACATTATGTTTTTGAGAAATAAAGTAGACATAAGTCTAGTTAAAGAAGTCATGTAAGTAAAGATTTTCTTGACTATAATCATTATGTTGGGTGGGGTCCAGCCCATATAATTTTATATGGATTGTCATCATGTTTTGTTATCTTTATAGATGATTACTCCCAAAAAGTATGGATGTACTATCTAAAAATAAAGTTTGATGTTTTTAGTTGGGCTATGGGACATAAGTGAGTCCCACATGGCATCTAAGTGCATCCAAACCCAAAAAAAATTAGGATTTGAATAAACCCCATTCATTTGAAGGGGATTAATTCAAACCCCCACATGTACTTTTTGAAGGGGGTCAAAGGTTTACTTTGGCATTTGATTAATTTTTGATTAATTTGAATGATATTTGGTGGGGTTCGAATGAAGGAGGTTAAAATAAAGGGGGTTTGTTTGAACCCCCTTTGTTATAATCCCCTATTAGAAATATTGTCATTGATGTCAAAGGTCTAGCATTGATGATAAAGGCCCCATAGTATTTAATGGTGTTTTTAATATTCATATCTTGGCTAATGTGTGTTAATATTTATTTACTATTAAAAAATATATTTTTGGTTGCATATAAATCAAAAGGTGTCCCATGGAGAAGTCAAAGAGTCACGGGGTAAAGACTAGATAGGAATGGGATGCATTTTCCCATGAAGAGTCATCTTGAGGAATTCCATGAGTCATCAAATGAAGACAAAAGAGGGTATGTCACATTTTACAATGAAGAGTCATCTTAAGGAATTTAGAAGGTCACCAAGATAAAGACAAAATAGGAAAATATGCATTTTACTTATGAAGGGTCACCATGTGACTTTTAAAATGCAAGGATATAAAGGGTCATGCAAGCTTGGCACCATTTTCCATTACGATTGAAGGGTCATAAAGGGTGAATGCCAAAGTTCATTTGGAAAGGTATAAATAAAGGCTTGAGAATCCATTTTCAATATGGAAGAGAGTGAATAGTTTTGTAATTACTTTATATATAAAAAGAGGAGAGAAAATTAGGAGATATGTAGAGTTAATATCATTTATTGAGTAAGAAACATTGAGAGACAGTTATGTTTTATACACAAGAGGGTTTGGTGCTACTGTGGGTTGGTACTCACAAATATTTGCAAGGGGTTGGTGTTCCTATGGGTTGTTTCTCATAAATAGTTGTTGTGTTGGTGCTCGACAAAGGGGTTGGTGATCCTACAAGTTGGTGCTTATGAATTTTGTAATTTGAGTTGGTCCTCATTCATATAATTGATATTATTTTCTGTGGTTTTTCCTACTTTGGGTTTCCATGTAAAATTTGGTCTCTCTCTCTCTCTCTCTCTCTCTCTCTCTCTCTCTCTCTCTCTCTCTAATGTGGTGCATGTTATTGTTTCAATTTTATTTCATATCTTGAATGTGTGATTAAGTGGTTAAAATAAAGAAATTATATTAAGAAAAAGATATATAATATATTGATTCACCCCCTCAGTATATTTCATTCTTAATAATTGGTATCAGAGTTGGTTCCTTTTGAAAAAGTTTTACATCTTGGAGGTAGATCGAGGAAAGCATGGTGGCTGGATCACATGAAGATTTTTTTACAAATAAGACACCTTAGTTTGATTGAAAAATTTGTTTTTTTGGATCATAAGGATGAAGACTTATTTTATGGCACTTGGATTTGACATTTGGCAAGTAGTGGTAAAGGAATATGAAGATCCACAGACACTTGTAACTACTCCAATGGAAAAGAAGGAAAATAAAATTAATGCTAAATATTTAAATACTATTTTATGTGGTTTATGTTAATCAAAATTTGTTAAAGTTATGCAATGTAAATCTACTCATGAAACTTGGGTAAATCTTGAGAATATTTACAAAGGTGATAGAAAGGTTTAGCAAGCTAAGCTTCAAAATTTTAGAAAATAGTTTGAAATTTTAAAGATGGAAGAGGAATAAAATATAATAAGTTAGCTTTTATGAGTTGATCAAATAGTTAATCATATTTAAGGTCTTAGAGAAAAGTTAGAAGAATCAATTGTGGTACAAATTTTTTGGAGATCTCTACCATTGAGATATGATGCAAAAGTTTCAGCAATTGAAGAGATGAAGAAGTTAGCTAAGATAAATATGGATGAGCTACATGGTATTCTTACAGCATATGAGATGCAGACCAAATAAGATAAACCCTCAAAAAGAGAAGTTGTTTTTAAGACATCAAATAATGAGAATGGTAAGATTCAAGAATCAAGTGATAGTTCTAGTGATGATGAAGATGATAATGGAGCTCTATTCATTCACAAAATTAAAAAAAGGCACAAATAAATATCAAGAAATATTACCTTTAAAATATTTTAATTGTGGAAAGATTTGAAATTTTAGAGCTAAGTGCTCAGATAAGGGTAATGGTGACAATGAAGAAGGAAAGTCTATATACAAGAATAATTTTAAAATAAAATTCAAGAAGCGATTTGAGAAGAATATTTTGTATTCTAAAGACCTTACCTCAATCAAAGATAGTGGAGTTAGTGACTTAGAAGATGAAGAGATTCTATTCATGGCCATACATGAAGATGCCTCCGTAAGTAAAAGTATAAATGATCAAGAAGAAGAATAAGATGAAGCCAAAGTGAATCTAGAGGGAGAATGCATTTGTGCCTTAGAAGAGTTAAAATCTCTTGAAAAGAAGAATCAAATACTAAAGCTCCAAATTAGAAAAAATGAAAAAGAGTCAAAGGAAATAATTGAAGATCTACAAACATACTTTGAAGAAGCCAAGAAGAATGAAAAAGATCTAACGGTACAGTTACAAAAATTAAATGAAGAATGTGAAAACTATGTTATTGAAATTACTTCTTTAAAAGCATATCTTGAGAAAATAAATAAAACAATCAATGATAGACTAGCCAATGATTCAAAATTTGAGAATAAAACTAATATGTTGAATAAGATATTAGAATGTCAAAAATCAATTTCAAATAAGACATATATTAGATTTGGTAAAGAGAAAGGGGAGGCCACTACTTTCATAGATAAGGTTAACATAGAAAAAAGAAAGAGTTATGTTGAAGCTCTTACAAAAGAGGAAATAAAAAAAGAAGAAGTTAAGAATATAGAGGATATCTCAAACAATGAAGGCTGGAAGGAATAGAGCTATAAAAGGCAATCAGGTCAAAGATACATAAATAGGTCCTATTTTATGGTTACTATTTTTATTGTAATGGATATGGTCATAAAAAAATAAAATGTCAAAAAAGAGCTAACAATTTTAGAAATAAGGAGAAGGAAACTCATGCAGAGTTAAGAAGAAGCCACAACTCTTTTGTTCCTCTATCAAGGTTTAATGAAGAGGCCATAATATGTTACAAGTGTAATAACTTCAGACACATAGCCTAGTATTATTGAATCGTGTTGGAGTCAATCAATAAGGACCAAAATTTCAAGGCTTCATTCATCAAGAAGAAAGTTCAGACAGATTCATTGTAGAAGAAACAACCTAAAAGGTCTATGTTGGTATAGACAATTCTGCATGCAAAAATAAAAAAAATCATTGGTTCATTGACAGTGGATGTTTGAGGCATATGATAGGAGACAAGAGAAAGTTCATAACCTTGAAGAAGATCAATGGTAGTACAGTGAAATTTAGAGATAATATTACTGCCATAATTACCAAAAAAGGTACACTAAGTTTGGATAATGGTAGAACTAAAATTGAAAATGTTTTATATGTAGAATGTCTTAAGCACAATCTTTTGAGTGTAAGTCAAATGTGTGATCAGGGGCATACACTAAA
Source organism: Torreya grandis (assembly GCA_037957365.1). Classification (NCBI taxonomy): domain Eukaryota; kingdom Viridiplantae; phylum Streptophyta; class Pinopsida; order Cupressales; family Taxaceae; genus Torreya; species Torreya grandis. The sequence continues at coordinate 4,705,342 of JARHVA010000559.1, read as the reverse complement.
GTTTTATACAGAAGGTTATGAAATTAGGAGAAAAGATTTAGATGTATTGGTTGCAAATACTTAGAGAATAATCAATAATTTTTATATGTTATCAGACATCAAAGGTCCAAGATGTTTTTTGAGTCAGATTGAAAAAAAATGGCTATGACACAGGAGAATGGGGCACATATATTTTGACAATATTGTCAACATCAACAAGAAACAAGTAGTCAATAGTCTTTCAAAGATTATAAATCCATTCAATATGCTCTGTGAACTTTGTCAACATGGAAAGTAGGTTAGAAGGCAGTTCAAAACAAATGAATACTCGACTACTCAGATGTTAGAGCTTGTTCACATTGATTTGTATGGACATATGAGAACTCAATGTACTCAAGGTGAAAAATATTTCATGTTTCTTATTGATGATTTTTCATGTATGACTTGGGTAATATTTTAAAATAAAAAATCAAAAGTGTTAAGACATTTCAAAGCATTAGTTGAGAATGAAACCTATTTTAATATTAAGTGACTAAAATCAGATCGAGGATGATAATTCATGTTAGATTAGTTTATTGAGTATTGTGAAGACCATGGAATAAAGAGACATTACTTAGTAGCCAAAAATCCACAAAAAAATGGAGTAGTTGAATAGAGAAATATAATAGTTCAAGAGATGGCAAGGCCAATGCTAAATTAATCTAAGATACCAGATAAATATTGGAGAGAGGTAGTTGATACAACAGTGAATATTCAAAATAGAGAATTATTGAGAGTCAATAGTGACAAGATTCCTTATGAGCTATGGAAAGACAAACCAACTACAATTGATTATTTTAGAGTTTTTGACAGTGTATGCTTCATAAAAGGAACTGATGAAAAATTAAGTAAATTTAAATTTAGAGCATATGAAGGTATATTTCTTGGTTATTATTGTAAAATTAAAGCTTATAAATTATATAACAAAAGAACCAAAAAATAGTTTAAAGTGCAAGTGTTAGGATAAAAAAAGATTGAGCATAAAGAATCAGTGATCCAATTGACATTCTTGAAATCATTGAAGAAAAAGATTTTGAAGAATCAGATGAAGATGAGAAGGAGAAAAAGGACACCAAAACTCCATCCAAATATGTTTAGAAAAATCATAATGAAAGTGACATTATTGGAGACATAAATGAAAGAATTTACACCAAAAGAATGATGGTAAGCGAATCTGAGCAAGTTAATATATTTTTGTTATCCAAAATTCAGCCTAGAACTTTTTTAGAAGCTAGACATGATAAGAATTGGGTTAAGAAAATGTATGAAAAATTAAATCAGATATAAAACAATGATACTTGATAATTAGTGCCTAGACCAAAAGATAATAATGTGATATGAAAAAGAGGGTTTACATAAATAATTTGAATGAAAATAGAGAAGTGACCATAAATAAAACAAGATTAATATGTAAAGGATATGCTCAGATGAAGAAAATAATTTTTGAAGAAAATTTTGCACCATTGACAAGGCTAGAGGCTAGTAGAACGTTTCTTACATATGCAATGTTTAAAAATTTCAACATGTTTTAGATGGATGTCAAATATACATTCCTAAATGAGGATCTAAAAAAAGAGGTCTATATTGAGTAACTTGAGGGATTCATTCTCTCAAATATTAGTATCCATGTATGCAAATTTAAGAAAGCACTATATCGATTAAAAAAATCTCTCAGAGCTTGGTATGCAAGACTTGATAAGTACCTACAGAATTAAGGTTTCAAGAGAGGATTTGCTGACAGTAATCTATACATCAAAATAGAGGGTGAACATCAATTGATTGTTGTGGTATATGTTGATGACATCATGTTTGGAGGAAACATTTAAAATATACAAATTTTTTTTGATAATATGCAAAAATAATTTGAGATGTCTATGCTTGGATAATTGTCATTTTTATTAAGATTACAAATATTTTAGTTAGATAAAGAAATTTTCATATTTCAAAGTAAATATGCTAAGGAAATATTTAAAAAAATAGGTTTTAAGGATTATATGCCAGTTGACACATAAAGAAGTACATGAAATAAGGTGAGCAAGGATGAAGATTGTTATAGATAATTCTTTTTGTAGATCTATGATTGGTAGTCTTTTATACTTGACAGCATCGAGGTCATACATCATGCATGAAATAGGTATGGTTGCAAGATATCAGTCAACTCTAAAAGATAGTCATGTTCAGTTGGTAAAATAAATATTTTGAGATATCAAGGGGACATTGAATTATGGATTGTGGTATCCCACCGGTACAGATTTCACTTTGGTTGCTTATACAGAATAGAATTTAGTATCACTTTCTATAGTTGAAGTAGAATATATTATAATAATATTATGTTGTACTCAAGTGCTTTGGATGAAACAAACTTTGGAAGATATCAAGGTAAAATATGATGAACCTATTTATATTTTTTGTGACAACACAAGTACTATTAATATTTTGAAGAATCCAGCGATGCATTCAAGAACAAAACATATTCCCATTAGATATCACTTCTTGAGAGAGCAGGTTGCAGATCAATAGGTTAAGATGGAATATATCAGTACTACAAAGTAAATTATAGATATTTTCACAACGACACTACCAAAAGACACATTTGAGTATCTGTAGGATAAATTGGGAGTAATTTCTTTCACTTCCTACCATTGAGGGTTAACATCAGTTGAGGGGAGCTAAGTGTTAGCTCCTGGATAGGCCCTTTGCCATTGATTTCAAAGGGAGAGAAGAATAGAAATAGGTACAGGTGTAGGTATAGGTGCAAAAATGAGTACAAGGAATAGGTACATGTTAATACAGTAAGGGGGATTTACTGTATATTTTTCAAATGGTAGTATGTGTAGGTTTCAAGATGTGGCAATTTCAATTCGAGGTTACCATCAATGACAAAGGGGGAGATTGTTAGAAATATTGTCAATGATGTCAAAGTTCTATTATTAGTCATAAAAGATCTATAGAATTTAATGGTGTTTTTAATATTCATAACTTGGCTAATGTATGTTAATATTTATATATTATTAATGAATATATTTTTGGCTGCATATAAGTCAAAAGAGAGGCCCCATGGAGAATTCAAAGATTCATGGGATAAAGATAAAAGAGGAATGAGATGCATTTTCCCATGAAGAGTCATCTTGAGGAATCTAAGAGTCACCAAATGAAGACAAAATAGGGTATGTCACATTTTTACATGAAGAGTCACCTTAAGGAATTCAAAAGGTCACCAAGATAAAGACGAAAGAGGAAAGGATGCATTTTTCTTATGAAGGGTCACCATCTGACATTTCAAATGCAAGGATACGAAGGGTCATCCAAGTTTGGCACCATTTTCCATGAGGATTGAAGGGTCACAAAGGGTGAATTCCAAAGGTCATTTGGAAATATATAAATAAAGACTTGAGAAGCCATTCGTAATATGCAAGAGAGTGCATGGTTTTATAATTATTTTATATAAGAAAAAATTAAGAAAAAGTAGGATATATTGTAGAGTTTTATCATTTGTTGAGTAAGTAACATTGAGAGATAGTTGTGTTTTATACACAAGAGAGGTTGGTGCTCCTTTGGGTTGGTGCTCACAAATCTTTACAAGGGGTTGGTGCTCCTGTGGATTGGTGCTCACAAATAGTTATTGTGTTGGTACTTGGCAAAGAGGTTGGTGCTCCTGGAAGTTGGTGCTTGTGAACTTTGTAATTTGAGTTGGTGCCTCATTCATATACTTGAGATTGTTATCCATAGTTTTTATCAATTTGGGTTTCCACGTAAATATTTGCTCTCTCTCTCTCTCTCTCTCTCTCTATATATATATATATATATATATATATATATATATATATATATATATATATATATATATATATATATATTGTTATTGTTTCAGTTTTATTGCATATCTTGAATGTGTGATTAAGTGGTTAAATAAAAGAAAGTAGATTAAGTAAAAGATATATAATATACTGATTCACCCCCCTCAGTATATTTCACGCTTAACACCCCCTTCATTCTAATCCCCTTCATTAAAACCACATGTGGCATTAAATTCTCACCCATTGAAGTGGAAATCTATTATTGGACTAAAATTACCACTTCAGATGCAATGTATTATGATGAAAAAATAAAATAAAAACATGTGGCTCTACATATAAATAGTTATTTTTATGAACTTTCTAATAATATTTTTTTTTTAAATTTTAATAATATTTAATATTTATTTTGATTTATTTATTAAAATATACTTATTTATAAAATTAAATACAATATGTTTGACGCACTAGTATAAATAGGAAACTATGGCCAAAAAAATTGAAAAATATCAATGCACTTGACTTTAACGTCCTTGTCTAATGGTGAAATATTTAGTCTATTTTGACATATACATATATATATCATGAGGAGAAGACACAACCATTGATATTTCTCTCCTTGATCAATAAAAAAATTAATTAAAAAATATTTTTTAATCAAAAAATTATAAAAAATAATCTTGCACTACGTCCATGTTTCTAAGACCTCTTTGCAAAAAATCTTGAAAAAATATTATGTTTTGAGAAAATTATGAAGAGGAGAAATCAAGTACTCAATAAAAAAATTTGTACATGAAACATACACACTATGTATTTAGGTATTAAAAATAATACTTTTTATTTTTTTGCTTAAAAAATAATAATAATAAATGTAATCTATATTTAAAATGAAACATTTCATTAGTTTACACCATTTTCACATTTTATATGATTATGTCACTATTTTATATAAAAATTGAGAAATATTCACATTTTCCTTTTTTATTTCCCCCTTTGTACCAAAAGGAAGTACACAGTATTATGCTTCAACCTAGTGTATTTAAGTAATTTAGAGCTTTGGTGGAGAAAAAACTGCTAGGGCAATCAAATGTTTAAGGATAGATAATGGAGGCAAGATCACATCCTTGGAGCTTCATAACTATTGCAAAGAAGCTAGGATTGATGGGCATAAAACCATAATCTATACACTGTAAGAAAATGAGGTTGTTGAATACATGAATAGGACTCTTCTAGAGAGAGTAAGGAGCATGCTCAACAATGTAAATTGAGACAAGCATTTATGGATAGAAGTGGTTTATATAGCATGTTATCTAGTAAATAACTCACCATTAGTAGACTGTAAAATTCCTAAAGAGGTATTGACTGGCCATCCATGTGATTATTCATATTTTAAATTTTTTGGTTGCAATGCTTATGTCCTTAATAATAAGAATCAAATTTCAAAGTTAGATCCAAGATCCAAGAATTACATCTTCATTGGGTATGGTTAAGGAGATGGTGTTAAGGGATATAGAGTGTGGGATATTAACACCCACAAGATCATTATTTATAGGGATGTACAGTTTGATGAATCACCTTTAATCTTAAATGTTGAGTCAGATAACTATGCTCATCATAAGATAAAGGTAAGATTGTTATGATTTAACACATACAATTGATCTTATTTTGATTAATCTTTGTAATTCATTTCTATTATAGGGTGATATGTTAAATATCTAAAGATAGTCATGACTCAACAATGATTGTTGATTTTACACACACACACACACACACACACACACACACACACACACACACACACACCACGTGTGTGTGTGTGTGTGTGTGTGTGTGTGTGTGTGTGTGTGTGTGTGCGTGTGCGTGCGTGCATATGCGTGCGTGCGTGTGCGTGCGTGTGCGTGTGTGTGTGCGTGCGTGCGTGCGTGCGTGCGTGCGTGCGTGCGTGTGTGTGTGTGTGTGTGTGCGTGTGTGTGTGTGCGTGCGTGCGTGCGTGCGTGTGTGTGTGTGTGTGTGTGTGTGCGTGTGTGCGTGTGTGTATATGTATGTGTGTGTGTGTGTGTGTGTGTGTGTGTGTGTGTGTGTGTGTGTGTGTGTGTGTGTGTGTGTGTGTGTGTGTGTGTGTGTGTGTGCGTGTGTGTGTGTCTATACACACACACACGCACACACACACACACACACACACACACACACACACACACACACACACACACACACACACACACACACACACACACACACACACACACATACATATATGTGTGTGTACCATTGATGTAGATAGAATATATATAGACCCTTAATCATTGAGTTAGAAGTAAGAATTGCATGAGGATATACCACATCACATTATATATAGATCAATATGCATTCATAATGGTATGATCTTAGCCATATTTAACCATTTTGATATAAAAAAATTTAAAATAAAAGAGAGTCTTGTGCATCAGTGACGACTATTGATATCATAAGAATGAATCATAAGCATCCATAATTGGAGTGAAGACAAATGTTAATAAGATAAAATAAAAGAAATTATCTCCCACATATAATTTTCACTGTCCATTTACAATGTGGTGCATAGGGAAAGAGACAAATAGAAACCCCATAATAATTCTTGCCATTATTATAATTTAAATTGAACATCAGCCATTGATCTTCCCAAAACACATTAACAAAAAATGGTTAGTTGGAAGAAATGCACTAAGCCAATAATAAATATACTCATCAACTTTATTAGAACAATGTATTTCTATCAAATTAATTTAACTATTTCTACCATTAAAGAATCATCAAGAACTTTGGAATCATTAAATGATTTGATGTTAAAATGCACATGGATTATTACAGAGATCTAGAAAGTCAAATTTAATTAATTTGGAACACAAATTATAAGTCCTATTCTATTCAAGTTCAGTACGTATTGTTTTTACTTACAATCATTTTTCCTAGATAAGGAATTAGGGAAGATAAATAACTCATAAGGAATACCTAATCTAGGAAGAGACCTAGTTTTACAAGAAGGTCTCCTTCACAATGCTTCCTAATTCTATCACTTCTAATTTGATAAAAGATGATGACACTATCACATAAATTTCATTCTTAAGTAACCTTAATAAGAACTTGCCTAATGATAATTACTTATTATAATACTTAAATGAGATTTACAAGAGATTATGGGCCCCAAGTTAAGAAATGATAAACTCAAGCGTTTTAAGTTGATTAAATATCAATAGAAATGCTCCAATGATAGATGGTGTGTACTGCATATTCAAGTATTAGTTATGTAAATTGGTAGTATATAATTTCTCCCTAAACAAATGATTTATTATATGGACATTCTGTAGCCTATATTTAAAATTAAACCTACACTAAAAATTAAAATAGGATTTAATTAAAAGGCATCTTACCAACCCATTTTACCACAATTAACACATGTGGGCATGACAATAAATGACAACATAAATCACCCTAAAAAAACAAATATCCACCTAAGCATAATGAATAATACAATTGTAGTAAAATCCTAAGTAAGATGAAAAATAAATATACACTAACACCCCCACCCCAAGCATAGCTTATGTGTCTAGTAAAATTAGGTCCCAACAACTAGGCTTGTTTAGGTACCCAAGTACAAAACAAGCTCTCACAAAGTGGAGAAATGGTCAAAAACATAGTGGGTAAAAACTCCAACCATAAAAGAGACATAGAATAAGTGAATAGGCTAGCATGCCCCCTAAAGGTAATGTTGTTGATGTAGAATAAACACCAAGAATAGATTGTAGATGAATGAACTTACTCTTAGTGAAGGGTTTGGTAAATATATCTATAACCTACTCTAAAGACTACCAAAAACTCAAGTCGATGACCTGAACATGAATAAGCTTAGAGATAAAATGCATGTAAATCTCAATGTGTTTCATCTCCTGGTGCTGAATCAAATTCTTGCATAGTTGTATAGTACTCTAGTTCTCACAATAGTTGATGGTGGGCTATCTGATAGGAATGCAAAACATGGATAGAATCTCCATAA
>JARHVA010000559.1:4662500-4692500 GCA_037957365.1 Torreya grandis | reverse complement strand
ATAAAACTACATGTTGGGAGTGATTTAGTATTGAGAAAGGAAAATTAATACTTTGATAATATGTGTGGGGTAAGGTTAGATCCATTTAAAGCCTTAAAAGCTTTTATAAGTGTCAAAAGGCTATTTTAGCTCATTTATTATCCTCTCAGGTAGGTGCAAGATTGAGACAACATAAGTTAGGTTCTGAAACTAGAAAATGAGATAATAATTGATTTAACAAATGAGAATTCATTAAACTATTTTAAAATGTGTATTTATATATTATTAAGAGGATTTTTAAGGTTTAAAATTAATTTGAGTTTGTATGGCCTACGAGACCTAATTAGTCCTAAGGGGTGTTGAGTTAGGTGTTCTTCAAAGAGATTTAAATTATGAAATTCACTACATGAGCTATGTGATGTAAAGGGGAATCTAAATGTGGCTTTGGTTTGGTTGGGAGATTTTTATTTTACTCAGAAAAAGGAGGTTTGACTAAAAAAAGTGCTAGTAGAAGGAAGGTGTAAAAGAGGAAAAAAAGTTAAGTCAAGAGTTGAAGCTTGGGGGTTGTGTGGAATGGTTGGATGCATGAAATGAGATGTAATTGGGTATTTATATGGTCTTACAAATACTGTGGAAGTAAAAATTCAAATTAGTATTTAGACTTTCGAAAACACCTAAGAAGACTGCAAAGAACAGTGTAAGGGTAAAGATAGAGAACATAAAAATAGAGTAATAACTAAGGAGTTTAATGTTAAAAGGAAATATTTTAGAGATACTTGATTATTAAAATGACTTCAAGTAAATAAGGAGGATTATTTGAATACAAAGAGGTGTAATAGTCATTGAGTACATAAGAGTGAAGAAGAAAGACCTAATAAATTCAAAGTGATAAAAAAGATAAAGAGGTTGATGACATAAGAAAAAGAAAGACAAAAAAATATTAGAGTTGGGTATTTGGTAGAGTTAAGTTCATGTTTCCATCCCTATTAGGGAAGATTGTTATAACCTATGCATTAATATACTTGATAGATAAGTTTAACTTAAACTTACAAGGCAAATATACATAGACTAAATATACATAGAATATAAGACTAACTCAAAATATTACCTCTATATAAGTAAAATGTGTCATCCTAATAAAGATAGATACAATAGTAGATGGGCCAATAGCTAGATCCAAAAATGTAAACAATGGATGCATCAAATCAAATGTTATAAATGTCTACTATGATAATGAAGGCATCGTCACCTCCAGTGACATAAAAATTGACATATGTATTATTTATTTTTTATGTAAATTAAATTTTAAAATATAACTTAAACTTAACATCACATTTATATGAGATATATCTACATTAGTGTAGTGGCTGATGTTTGTACATCAAATGTGCATGCCAAAAACTCATCACTCATAATAATATTATCTAATCCCTCTGAAACTCCAGTGCCATTATCATCATAAGGTCCAGTGCACATAGATCCATAAGAATTACAAGGGTGGGGTTAGGTATGCACACTATGTGGTGTATCTATAACATTAGTAAGTGAGAGCTTACTTGTATGTTGAATGAGTGTATTAGTCAGATAACTAAGAGCATGCAGAGTGTTGATCTCCATTACATGTTGAACTATAGAGGGGATCTTGGGTTCTAGTAGATTTTGGATATAATTACCCTTAGGCTGATTAGGTACATGACATGCAACTGGTTGATGTTACATAGAGACTTTATCTTGACCCTAAAACTCACTTTAATCAAAATAGTTTGGAATCTCATTAAGGATAAACTCACAATATAGGTTCCTAAAAAAATACAATAAGACCTTGTGGTTATTACACGGTGGATAATCATACACTACCCACCATCGATCCCAAAAATAGGTTGTGATTAAATTATGTTGGCAACGATGGATGGGAAAATGTTTAGCAATTACAAAAAATGGTGCATTCATGGTTGGGTCAATGAATAATGTGGAAATGGAGACTTTTGATATTTTTTTATTCTTTACCTCAAATGCTGACAATTTGTTAGTATAATAAGCCCTAAAATTATCCTGATATAAAGCCCATCTATCAATTTGAATCGTTATAGAGTCATTTTGACCTAATAATGTCTCTAGGTAATAGTCTAGATGGGTGTGGTGGGTGTTGGTGGAAGTGGGATCCCTCATTCTCCCAATTAATTCTTCAATTTCAATTTTGTTTCCCAAAATTATTGTCAATTAGACTCTCTTGAATGCCTAGGGTTTTGTGGAACTGTAGGAGGGTTAGGTGGATGGATAGGAAGAGGAATAATAGGTTTCTATGGAGGGTTAAGTGGAGGGTTAAGATGAGGAAAACAAGATTTTTATGGAGGGTTAGGAGGGTTAGGAAAAATAACAAGAGGGTTAGAAGAATGGGTTATTCAAAATAAAAAAATTACAACTAAAAATTAGGGTTAAAAAATGAAAATTACTTAAATTCAGGGTTAACAAGTGTAGATTTTTATCACTTACCTCTTTTGTGTGGCACCATCATTGATTATAGGCTTCTTGGGATGAATTCTGGCATGGTTTTGTCTCTCTCACCCAAAACATGATTGTAGAACATGAGGTTAGCAAAGGAAGCTTGAACGCAACATGAGGAATTTTGCATTTGGGTTTTGGTTTTTTTTTAACATATGTAACACAATATTGTTATTAATACGATCATGCTATGGAAAATAATAAAAATGTGATCATGTTACTATTTAAAATAACATGATGAAATTATTTAATAACAAGATCAAGTTATGGCTCAATAATTACTAAATTATAATCTAAATAATTTGATCATGTTAATTAAATAATGTGATTGTGTTATTTAATAACATGATTGAGCTGCCAAAAATGCCCACAAAATTGTCCCCCAATTCCATGCACTTACCGTATACATAAATAAAATATAGTTATACATAACAGTAATGAATCATAATAATTGTTAATAACCTTGATAACCAACTATATCATTTTACACTATAACAGTCAAGTGTCAATCAAAACTCAAGAACATGATATAATGCTAATATATAACAATACTTTGAGGCTGTACAACACCATCCTTATAAAATGAATCAACATAAGCATCAACTATAGTATAACAAATTATAGCAAGTATATAAGACGTCTAACATTACAAGATTTGAAAATATAATACATAACTAAAATAGTTAGTCGAATGCTTAGTAAAACATGCAAGAATAGCCTTGTATTGTAGTATCTAAAAATAGTCACAAGGTTGGGTCACAACATATTACATGGCTTTCAAATCATTTTCTAAAAGACACACACAAATAAAAAAAGACTCTAAAAAATGAGAAAAGATACACCCATATATCAAAAATGTCCATGGATCCACAGAGTTCACCAAATCAACACAAAAAATAAAAGGTATCTATTGTCTATCATCATGTGGCCTCTGGATCATTATGATGTGGTTTTCTAAAATTTAAAAAGGGATATAACCTCCTAGCAAGGATACAACAAAACATAATAAGTTATCCACACATAGATAAAGAGAAAAAAAAGATACACCATATCCTGAATTGTCACACTAAGGGAAACATATAATGACAATATGTACATAAAATTTTCAATGAACTCACAAACATCAGTTGAAACAACATATGAATAGGTTTTCATGGTGTACTTGGGATACACGAAACCATTTAAATCTACTTGGGTGTATTTAAAAAAATTAATTAATAAACAAAAAAAAACTTCACCATTCAACATTATCCACCATAAAAGATGAAACCAAGTGATTTCATCTCTACTTATTCTAGTTTATACCAAATGTATATTTTCATCTCTTAGGGTGATTTATTAGATCAAATATATTCAAAAAATATCTAATATAATATTTTGATTAATAGGTTATAATAAAACCTAGGCACAAAAGTGAATTCAATATGTAAGTGGCATTGATTGAGGGAAACCATGTGAAATGTACATAGTAATAAGTATTCACCATAAACAAGTACAAACACTTCCATTACTCTTTAATATTATGACCCAATATTTTCTCTGACATTAAAATTTAGGTGAAAAAAAAGTGTCATATCTTCACTCAAAAAAGGGGAAAAGGCTACTTTTCATTAATCCATTTATGGAGATTTCTTTTAACAAATAAAATTAAAGATAACAAATATTTTTTCAAATGAAAAAAAAAATCTAATTTTCAATCAAACTATGTCACAAATATTATATTTAATCAATGACATAACATGGTCCAGTACAAAAAAGAGATAAATAAAATGAAGTTTAAACCTTTTTCATAGAAATGCTAGTATATTTTATTGTATAACTAAACAAAATAAAAACTTGAAATTAATGTATATTTGCATTTTTTTTGAGATTTTGTGCATGCCTTGTAATGATTTCTCCAAACTAAATCACAAATTTACTCTTAATGATCATTTAATTTTTATCACTTTTGAAAAATTTTAATACTTATATCATTAATTTTCTATTTAAATTATTCCCTGATTTACTTGATTAAGATAATCAATAAATCCAAATATTAAGTAACTAATTATATTTAAAGAAAGCAAGTTTGGGGGGAGTTAATAAAGCTAATTCAACATTAAATACAAGAGATACACATGGTTTAATGAATATGACTAAAACAAATATAATGTATATGTGATTACACTCTTGAGTTCCATATGGACATGGTGAGGACACATATGTGTTGCTCTACCTACCAATTTGATATAATTTTTTTTTATTCTAAATTTCACTAAGACTTCAAATCTTTAACACCTATGTTTATCAAAATGTACAATTAGAAATATAATTTGATATTGTCCCACATATAAATCAAACAAATATTTTTTAGCTATAAATTTTATTTTATTTTTAAATTTCACTAAGACTTCAAATCTTTAACACCTATGTTTATAAAAATGTACAATTAGAAATATAATTTGATATTGTCCCACATATAAATCAAACAAATATTTTTTAGCACTACGTCCTCTTCAAGTGAAATAAATTATGACATATGTTTTAAAATTCTTAACAAAACATGAACCCCCAACTCTCTCACCTTGGACTCAATGGTTCTTGATAGTTTTGTTTTTACTGTGATAGTACATTAGATTTTACCAGATATCCATGATATATTAAAATATAAAAATACCTTCACGTCTACACAAGCAGAAAACCATCATTTTGTAACACCATTTTCTCTTTGATATCAAAAACAACATCTTACAAAATATTTTGATGGAAAAAGTCTCAACCAATCAAAGAGTCCATTGAAATCAACCTAAGAATAAAATAGATATCATATGATTATGATATAACATATAAAAATATATTGGGACCTAGATAGAGATATAAACTGATAGAGAAAACATCCACTAGAAAATTTGAAACCTAAGTAGAAACACAAAATAGGCATAATCAAGCACCCAACTTAAGAAGAGATAAAATCAAGTTTTCCCCAATGCCTTGAAATCTATAACATCAACACCAAAATCCCAACACTCAAAAAGTATTAGGTGGGAGTTGAGTAGAAACAACACAGAACAAAATATGAACACCTTAACTATGTCACCCATAACCCGATGATTATTTATAGGTGTCAATATTGTGATAGTACATGCGATTTCACCATCTACCCTCAATATACTAAAATATAAATAAAATCTCCAAAATTTGAAAGACTTCACTAAACACTAGCCTAAGAACAAAATAGATGTTTTGTTGCTTCATGAGTTTGTCCCCTTAGGATCATTGTCATCTACTCTCATGAAATACCACATTCATGTGAAATTTGATATCAATGTAAATAGATTGTGGCACATGTCATAATAAAAAATATCTTAACAAAATAGGAACATAATGAATCCCTAGCACCCTAATAGGTTTTGTAAACTTTTTTCCCCATGAGGTTTTTACACCTGCTTATTGTGTATATAAAAAAATCTAGGTCTACATAAAAAAAAGTATAATTAGTAAAAATCATACCCTATCGAATATAAAATGAAACATACCACTAAAATGTGTGGTAAAAAAATCTCAACCAATTCATAGACTCCATTAAAATAAGCCTAAGAACATGAAAATAATAACCTAGTTGTAATATAGTAAAACCTAAAAAGCTATTAGGGCCTAGAGAAAAATATAATTGGATAGAAAAACCCCACTAATATAAAATTTAAAACCTATGGAAACCCAAAAAATTTGAAAGTACTTATTTCAATAAAAATTAATAATAAACACGAACCACAAACATAATCCAATCTTAATTTTACATATCAAACATAAATACTATCACAAACATTTATCACACACATCAGGTCTTTAAAAAAACATACAAAAAATCAACAAATAAAATGGTCATAGACCTATCACAGTGATGGTCACTCACAACATGACCTTCTTTGATTCAAATAGAAATACCACTTAATATTTTAAAATCTACATAGGGTCTAATAGATGTAGAAGAGAGATATTGCTCACTAAAACAATACCATTCAACATTATTTACTATGGAAACAAAACTAGTTATCTTCACCCCTATCTAATTAAGTCTTCTATCATAAATGATCTTCTCATTTCTTAAACTAATCTACTCAGGGTTTTTATTAGTGGTAAATCTTCATTAATCTACGAATATTCCATTTTTCAAAGTCGACATTTGGTGATTTTTTTGGAGTGGCCTATAGTGCTAGATCACCTAAATTTTTGGGGTCAAAGTTAATTTCGAGGAGAGGTTCACCTACATTTGGATATAAATTTCCTCATATAAATGTAATTTGCTAGTACCTCAAAAGTAATCCTGAATAAGTTTCTTTGTACCATCAAGTGACTTTAAGATTTCTTTTGGTGGCTTGTATTTCACATCCTAGGATGACTTCAAGAATCAACAATTTTTTAAAAGGTATGTAATGATAGCCTGTAGGCATTTGACTATAGTTTGCCAGCTCCCATTGACATCATGTAGTTAAATGATGGTACGTTATAGGTGGATGATGATAGGTTTCTTGTAGGTGGACATCGACTACCTATGAACAGATACCAACTACTTACAAATGGATGTTGATAGTCTACAAGTAGATGCTGGTAGACTATGGATGTCCATGAGTAGAAAATAGGTAGATGTCGATAGTCTATAGGGTGATGCTGACATTCTATGGGTGAGTGTCAGTTATCTGTTGTCAGATGCAAGTAGGCTACTATTGGGAAAGCTTGAAAGCATAAAATCTTAGAACGGGGTGAGAGCATGGATCAAACATGCGATATAAAGATGTTCTGGTAAATAATAATCCCACATGCATAAAATTATGGTAAATAATAACCCCACATACATGCCTAGGCACCTTGTTATTAATGAGAGACACTATAAATACTCTAGCATCAACCTTTAATACTCTCAAATCCTCATTATGAGCACATAGTGCTAACATCATTCTGCATACTGTTGGCATTTGTCAGCATGATGTGGATGAATGCTAACACCATGCAAATAAATTCTAATGTGATGTAGATGAGCCCAAATGATTCAACATATGTTGGCATATCACTGGTATGCATCTACTTTGCATAGACTTTCATCTATATGGTGTTGGCATCTACCCACACCATCCCAACATTCACTTATATGATGATGACATCCACCCACACCATGCTGACATCAATTTGTATTATGCAAGCATCTATCTACATAGTACCAACATTCATCCACATCATGTCAACGTTCATCTGCCCTGTGTCATCACTCACCTAAATTGCATAGACATTTGCCTATGTGCCACCATCATTCATGTGTATCATCATGTCATTGTTCATCTATGAGGGTCAAAAAAATTGGACAGATGCTATATGATTCGTCATGTGGCATCACATGATTTACTTGTGCAATTATATGCCTTCTAAACTAATTCACCACCATTGCGAATATGATTCACCTCAAGAAATCCATGTATTTTTTTATATGGACCACCAAAAAGAACCCTGAATCTACTATCTACCAACTTCATATAAACATTATCAATGTTTAAATTGTACAAAGAATTGAGGTTCTTTGAACATATACCTTGAGGTGTGAAAAAGGGGTAGGAAAGAGAAGTGAACATTTAGAGGGCGTATCGAAAGGTGTAGGGGAAAAATATATATATAAATAAGGCAATAGTGTCTAATTAGAAATGAGAAAAGAAAAGTAGTTTCTTTTTTAAATGTATGCAATATAACAACTTATGAATGTATAAGGGGCATTTTTAGGTGTCTAAAATTTTCTCACTTTTATGTGTGTGCTTGTGCGTGCACATATATATCAAATTAAAAAGTAAAACATAATATAGATATAAAATTATATACCTTGAGCTCCAAAATAAAATCAAATATACTTAGGGACCTCCAAAAACATTATATCTTTTTGTTCAGATATGTAAGTAAGCAACAAATAATAATAATCTATTGAATCTCCAAAATTTAAAGAACCTTATCATGTAGATCTGAAATGTAAGAAGTGTTTATATAATGATATTTACAATGATTTTTATCAAGTGTTCTTTATGAACAAATTTTTTTTTTAAAGAAATGGAATAAAATTAAGCACCCTATAACATTCTAGGCCCATACTTATCTAAAATTTCTAAATAGATTTATGAATATAATTTTATTCATCCTAAGTACATCTATATTAAAACAACTATATTAATATTAGTATACCATCTATAAGAAAAAACTCAATAACAATAAAATTATTAAAATTTTGATCTAATTAATCATAAAACCCAAAGTCATAAATATGAATATGATGAGTTGGAAATATTTCCTCTTTTTATATTTTGAAAAAACATTTAAAGATCAGATCTCGAAAGAAAGGGGTTTGAAAGGCACCATGTTTAAAATAAAATATGAATTTATTGTTTCATAATATATATATATAAAGATGCAATATTGGAAGCATTTATGTTATGAATATGTTGTTTTGGTATAAGATTATGATATTAGTAATAATATGTTTCATGTGGATAAATATATAAGCAATGTAAAATTAAGAATAATATATTCCATATGAATATAAGAGATAAAAAAATATAATATCATCATCATAATATAAAAGTGTATTTGTATATATAATTTTCTTATCAATAAATGCATGATAAAAATCAAAAAAACATATGAAAACATTGAAAATATTTGTTATGATATAAATCATATCAATCAAAAAAAGCAAATACAAGAATAAGACAATTTTAAGAGTAAAAAATTTAAATATAAAATTAAACATGATTAGAATAATTAATATACTTGAATCACACCAAATATATAAAATGCATATCAAAATTAAATCACATCAAACACATGATGGACATATAAAAAACATAATAAGGATATGAAATACAATTTAAAAAACATCAAACATGACTAAAGACAAGTTAAATATATGAAAATACAGTGTAATCAGTTCAAAAATGACCAACTTTACCACATGATAAATATTTTAAAGGAAGCATCCTTTCATACATACCTGATCCCACATTCAATTTTTTTACAATCATGGCTTCAAGTTGATATTCATTAAGATCAAAATCTTCAAGACTTATTTTTCTGTTTTTTCATTTTGTCTCCTTGATCACATTGAAGTCTTATTCATTATTTGATGCTTTGTCTTCATTAAATCTCATCTCATAGGTCGTAAGGATGCCATGTAATTCATCCATCTTCGTCTTGGTGAGATCATGACTTTCTTCTATAGTAGAAATATTTCAATCAAACTTGTGAGTTAGAGACATTAATACCTTTTGTGCCATAGCAACTTCTTCAATACCCTCTCTAAGACCTTTGATCATGTTAAATACCTCATCAACCCTTAGAAGATAGGATGCCACATTATCTTCTTGTTTTATTTTGAGGCCTTCAAATTTACACTGGTAGGTCTATAATTTAGCCAAATTAACCTTTGAATATCTTTCATATATAATCTATAAATTATCACATATTTCATTAGTAGATTTTAAATGTATTACCTTGGTGAATTCAACCTCTAATAGGTCACACATGATAGCAATCATAGCTTTAGAATTTTTCTCACTCAACCTATTATTAGTTGCACTAGTTGGAGGAGTAGGAGGTATGGAATAACCATCCACAATATATTTATAAATATCAAAAACTATAAACATGATGTAGGTCCTCATCTTTGCACTCCAGAAAGCATAGTTGGATCCATTGAATAGTGTTGCTTTCTTACTAGAGAAACTACCTTGCATTTAATGACTACCCATTATACCTTAGATCACCTTCAAGTGGTTAAACTTGAAAAGATACTAATTTGTCGAGTTAAAATAATTTATATATATAAGGGGAAGAATCTTTGATGTAAGTAATTCAATTCTAATTTCAAAAAAATCAAAATCTCAACAATTCAACATAATCATCCATGAAGCATATAACTAGTTATTGCAATGGACAAATAAACTGTGCAAGATTAACACTCATGACACATGGATTATGTCGAAAACCATCATGGGGGATAAAAACCAATCTCAAGTCTACAAACAAATTTATTTTAGTTATATAAAATATTTACAAATAAGAGACTTTAGTAAATCACTCACTTCATAAAGAGCACCAACCACTATGCATGAATAAACACCCACTTGTCCTAGATGTTGAACACCCACACAAGACCTTGTGATATCAACACCTATATATCCTTGAATTACTTTTGATATTATGGAGAAATATTAAATATAAAATATATTTAACCCTTAACACTCTATCAAACCTTCACATACAAGCAATACATCCAAAACACCCTTTTAGATGACTTTATACTTCTTTGCTCATCTTCAATATTCAATCCTAGAAGAACACTATTATGTAATATCCCCTTCAAATAGGGAATATATATAGACAAAAGCTCTGAATTGATTTTCTGATTATTCTAAAATTTTGTATGAAATAAGAACAAATTGTGATTTTTGCAAAATATCTTCAAATAAATAAATCAACCACAATATAATCTCTCAATAGAAAATCAAAGATCTTATCACTTGTTCAGATGATTAAAATTACAGTCCTCTCTTGTGCATATAAAATAATATGAAAATATAGTCTTGAAAACCTGGGCTATTGCAAATCTGGGAATAAAATTTGGTTCTTATCCGTCTCAGGTTGCTGTGTTGACACACAGTCGCCGTCGTCAGTCGATATACTGCCGACATCGATCACTGACAGTTAGCTTCTCTACCAATGTTGGTCCTCAGTCGGTCGATGTCCGTCCCTAGGGTGTCGATGTCGGTTCTTGTATCCCCTACGGCTCTATCCGACTCATGGCAGAATAGTAAAGAATTGTGCAGATTGGTACAGATTTCGTATAGAAGCCAGATACTATGATGCGGCTTGTATTCTGGATCCTTGATCTGGAAATCTCTATTTGTATAAATTATTAAAGCAAAACATAAAGAAATAAATACCTTGAATATCTGTGATAACTTATGTTTGAAGTTATCTCTCAACCCTGTAAATCTCTGTGATAACTTCTGTATGAAGCTATCTCTCAATTTGGCAATAGATCAGCTGATATCTCACAACCTCTGAATCACACACACTAAAGAGTGGATGTTCTCCAATGTAAATGGAATCCCGGAACCCTTGTCTCAGTCTTCACAGAAGAAGTCTTCAAAATCAATAGTCAATAATCAATGGATAATCAATAATAGCCTCCATGAGAAACCCTTATACCCTCAAAAAGATGTGCTTGCCCTAATTAGGGTTTCTTAAATTATAAGTAGGGTTTCTTAATTAAAAATAGGCTAAATAAATAATATTTGATTAAATCAATCAAATATTAATATCTCCCTCAATACATGTCAGATCCTCAAACCGTCTAAAGCTGGTGAATCAGGGTGTGAATCCACACATGATCATGCTATAACAGGGATGCTCCACTGAATGTTAAAATTCCCTATATAATAGGAGCTCAGACAAACGTGCCTAAAAAAGCCCAAATGAATGCCAACTGAAACAAATTATGCTAAGCGAAGCCAAACCAAGCTCCATTATGACCCTCTATCCATCCTATTAGCCTACGAGGGTTGCATAATAAGCTAATCATCAAGTTTATCGATGTCCACTAAAAAAGGGGACATGACAATCTGCCCCTCCTAAAATTGCTTGTCCCCAAGCAATCTCGGAACAACAAACCAATCATTCCACCTGGATCCCAGATATAGTCATGATCTATACTTGTGACAATCAACGCAAGCTCCTGTAATATCCTCTGAAATATAACCCAAAGGAATCCACAATCAAATTGGTGGATGCAACTTAACCAAACTCTGAAAGCACAACTGTCATAGTTAGGAACCCATGAGAAACAAACTCTTGAAGTATCATAACCCAAGTAGAATGGACAACTCAAACTACCAATTCCATTTACAAAAGATGGTGCCAATCCATCCCATAACTGGTCCCTCTGTAAAGGTGGCACGACCAATTGTACCACACTATCATCGGTGTGAGAAGAATCAATCTAAAAACTCGACTCCACTGGTATCCCAAACTCATCAGGACCAGGTACTCACAAATCCTAAATATGTGTGTCAGCATCAACAACACGCTCCTCATGAGTAGCTACAAAAACATACGCATCACCAACACTCAGTGTAATAACATCTAAGTACACCTCCATAATCTGAATGCAAGCATCAGACTCATCCTCACTGTCTAACACCTGAGCTGAACTCACCTTAAGACAAAGCTCATCCACAACATCCTCAACTACTCCTACCTGTGAAGATAATGTAGATAAATCATTACCTGAAGATGTGTTAATGTCTCCCTGTACTGGATCAACATGTCTGTCAAACTCATCATTCAAGTTTCTGTATGTCATAGGGAAAGTACTACGATCCTTAGGCCTATCAATTAAACTCTTTAACCACATACCAGCTATAGGTGAGACATTTTCCTCTTTTGTCCAGACATACCATAAATCTTCTGCTAATATTTTAGAAATTTCATCCTCCTCATCAAACAAGATTGTGAACATGATAGAGTGCATTGATGCTAATATATTGCTGGAATGAAACTCATCCAAAATATTCCAAAATATGTTAAACATCCTACGAATGTCACCAATACAACTTACTAACATCAGAATGTTTTCAAATCCATACCTTGCAAATATTTCAAGTAATCTTGCCCTCTTTGAGAAATGAGGGTCTCTAATGTCATCCAACTTTTTGAAGCTTTTTACCATTGCATGAAGTACCTCTCTCATAATCTGATCATCATAAAAATTAAAGCCAGCTATTATCCTCATGATTTCATTAATGCAAGAGAGAGCGGCAAGTCTTACCACCTCATCATGATGTCTCAATAATCAGGGCTTCACCAAAGGACCAAATGCTGGAGATAACGTTGTTTGCATATCATAAGAATTTGACTGATCAACCTTACCTAAATAAGTTTCCAACTCCTCCAAAGTTTTTAGAATGTCCTCTAATCGCTGAAATGTATTATCTAATTTCTTCTTTGCATTGTGCATTCTTTCTTCCAAATCTTTGTCACCTGTTAAAACCATACTGATAATTGAATTCAATCTAAAATAACCCAATCAGGCTGGCAGGAACTTGGCTCTGATCTACCCAATAGAATGGCAGGAATTTGGCTCTGATACCACTGTAATATCCCCTTCAAATAGGGAATATATATAGACAAAAGCTCTAAATTGCTTTTTTGATTATTCTAAAATTTTGTATGAAATAAGAACAAATTACAATTTTTGCAAAATATCTTCAAATAAATAAATAGGCCACAATATAATCTCTCAATATAAAATCAAAGATCTTATCACTTGTTTAGATGATTAAAATTATAGTCCTCTCTTGTGCATATAAAAGAATATGAAAATACAGTCTTGAAAACCTGGGCTCTTGCAAATCTGGGAATAAAATCTGGTTCTTGTCCGTCTCGGGTTGCTGTGTCGACACACAATCGCCATCATCGGTCGATATACTACCAATGTCAGTCACTGACAGTCAGCTTCTCTACCAACGTCGGTCCTCAGTCGGCTGATGTCGGTCACTGGGGTGCCGATTTTGGTTCCTGTATCCCCTACGGCTCTGTCTAGCTCGTGAAAGAACAGTACAAAATTGTGCAGATTGGTACAGATTCCGTACAAAATCCAGATACTATGCTGCGACCTGTATTCTAGATCCCTGATCTAGAAATCTCTATTTGTATAAATTATTGAAGTAAAACATAAAGAAATAAATACCTAGAATATCTGTGATAACTTTTGTGTGAAGTTAACTCTCAACCCTGTAAATCTTTGTGATAACTTCTGTATGAAGCTATCTCTCAATTTGGCAATAGATCAGTTGATATCTCACAACCTCTGAATCACACACACTGAAGAGTGGACGTTCTCCAATGCAAATGGAATCTTGGAACCCTTGGCTTAGTCTTCACAGAAGAATTCTTCAAAATCAATAGTCAATAATCAATGGATAATCAATAATAGCCTCCATGAGAAACCCTTATACCCTCAAAAAGATGTGCTTGCCTTAATTAGGGTTTCTTAATTTAAAATAGGCTAAATAAATAATATTTGATTAAATCAATCAAATATTAATATCTCCCTCAATACATGTCAGATCCTCAAACCGTCTAAAGCTGGTGAATCAGGGAGTGATTCCGCACATGATCATGCTATAACAGGGATGCTCCACTGAATGCTAACATTCCCTATATAATAGGAGCTTAGACAAACATGCCCAAAAAAGCCAATTGAAGCCAAGCCAAGCTCCATTATGACCCTCAATAAATTCTGCTAATCGAAGCCAAGCCAAGCTCCATTATGACCCTCTATCCATCTTATCAGCCTACGAGGGTCGCATAATAGGCTAATCATCAAGTCTGTTGATGTCCACTAAAAAAGGGGACATGACATATTATAACATAAAAAATATGATCTATATGTCATGCACATATTCGTCAACCTACTTTTATCTTCAATTTATCCACCAATCACACTCACACTTCACTATATTTTGCATAACAACTCTAGAAACCTTCATATTTATTTATGCTCTTTATAGAGCCTTCATGATCATCATCTTCTTGGTCAGCAATGAGACATGCCTTAAACCTTAAGGATTTTATTAAACTTGTAATAATATCAACATCATCCACACATGTCTTCCATAACTTTGATGCATCACCCTTAAGCATCAACACCTTTCAATTGGGCCTAAGAAGCCCTTTTATGTCCATGGAGACCTTTTCACCCACTTAGCACTTCAATGAGAAACACTAAGAACATAGGACCCATTAAAATCATATTAGTCCATGCCACATGACCCCTAAGATATATTAAAATGATTACATTCAACCTACACACCTTTGCATATGCAAAACTTATCAAACATTTATCTTGTATATGAAACCACCATGAGCAAACCAAAATTCAACTTTTAATAAATTATTCATATTGAATATGGATTGTTAAAACCTCCAAATTCCATATATATTATATTTATGGAGTATAAAAGACTCTCTCATAGCTAATTCATCTTGAAACATCCAAACACCATCAAGAAAAACTCAAACATCCTTATACCACTTTTATTTTTATACCACCATAAAATTCATCATACATCAAAAGTTATAGGAAAAACAATGAGGACTAGTTTTCCTTTATATATTCAAATATTCAAATTCCAATAGTCACTTTTTAATGCAAATTTGATCAAGTATGGAAACTAGTGAAATCTACTTGGGAGACTAACTTTGTATTGAAATAACTTTTTATATACCTCATTTCAAGACCTAAAATTTGAAACACATGGTCTAATAACAAATATAAAAAAAAACCATGTGACCATTTTATTCTGACACCTCCACATGTGCAAATTCTAATGTCATCAATATTCTTACTTAAGAAGATCTTCCAAGTTGTCTAGGAGAACCTAGAATTTCACAAGACTACTCCAATGAATTCATTTCACTTTCAAAATTAACCCACGCACTCTTGACCCCTCATATTACCCTCCAAATATGGTCAACAAACCACCAACAACAATTACCTTGCCTAACCAAGCAAACATAGCAAACTCCATGGATGATTACTAAGGCCTTCATTGTCATTAAGAACCATGCATACTTGACAACTCATGGACACATTTGGACACCTTAAGGACATCATTGAAAACACCTCAAAAAAATATGTGTACATGATAAATATATGTATGTGGTACTACCATGTACATAATACTTCCACATATGTACGTCTAATATTTAAATTTTCAAACATGTGTCGAAAGCCTCAAGAATGTCTTGGATTCTTGAGCCTGAGAAATAGACATGCAAACACATAGTCAAATTTGTGTTTTTGAATAAAAACAACAATATTCAACATCAACCATGATAAACATTATGAATTTTAACAACATTTTTCTTCATAATATTACTATAACATCAACTACACTCTCCTATTCCTATTTATATATATATATATATATATATATATATATATATATATATATATATATATATATATATATATATATATATAATATTTACATTAATTTTAAGCTTATTATCTATATTTATTTCTAACCCTTTTATAAATTTTTCATCATAATATTACTATAACATCAACTACACTCTCCTATTCCTATATATATATATATATATATATACATATATATATATATATATATATATATATATATATACATATATATACATATATATACATACATATATATATATATATATACATATATATATATATACATATATATATATATATACATATATATATATATATATATATATATATATATATTAATTTTAAGGTTATTATCTATATTTATTTCTAAGCCTTTTATAATGTTATATGACATAACTATACATGTTTATATTTGTTTATGTATCTTTTTATTTATCAATTCAAAATGAAAAAAATTAAGTGGTGGAAAACTACACCTAATTATATACACATTCAAAAAAAATTCTAATTTTTTATTTTTTTGAGGTATTTAGAGGGGCTGCACGATTGACCATATATTATTGATCATATTTTAGGGTCTACTGACTTGTGAAATTAATAGTGTGTGTGTGTGTGTGTGTGTGTGTGTGTGTGTGTGTGTGTGTGTGTGTGTGTGTGTGTGTGTGTGTGTGTGTGTGTTCATTTATTAATTGAGAAATATATAGGTTGAAAACTAGATGATCTTATCTAAATTTCCACCAAAGGGTTTGAATCAAAACTAAATGATGATCCACAATTGTTAGGACAGATGGAAATCTATTTACTCAACTTTTTTGGAAAAATAGTAATATCTTTTCAAAAAAAGTACATTTGACTTACTTATACATGACAATTTCAAAAAACAATACTAGTTTAAAAACTAGATACAAAATTCTACATTTCATGTTCAAATTACATATTCAAATTTTGAATGTAGGTGTCACAAATAATCCATAAAAGTTGAGATTTTTTTTTAGGAAAAACATGTCCACTTAATACCCCCTCATGTTCACATGACATATTCAAATTTTGAATGTAGGTGTCACAAATAATCCATAAAATTTGAGATTTTTCTTTTAGGAAAAACATGTCCACTTAATACCTCCTTTTGGCCCATAATTTTCTTGGACTTACCCAATTAATACCAATAAGTATAGAACTAGTTGACAAGACTTGTGGCAAAAGAATTTGGTAATTTTTATATTTAGACAGATGACCTTGTAATGTATCAAAACAAAAAATTAATACGCAAATTAGCTGGACAATGTAATATTGTACTAAAGGAAGTGAATTCATATAATCCAATCTTATTCTTTAATATATTTTTTTACATTCATCTCTTTCATGAATCTGAATCTTATAGGAACCACTCTTTAGATAAATATTATTAATTTATTTTTCTCCCATAACAACATCCATCATATCATCTAAACATGGTATAAGAAATATGTATTTGGTGGTAATTATGTTGATTTCAATATTATCCACACACATCCTCCACCCTTCATATTTATTTGGAGTTATCAATGCTGGTATTGCACATGTAATCATTCTCTTCCTTAGTACACTCTTTCTCACCAATTTAGTAACTCTTTTATTGAATTCTATTTAATTTGTTGGACTCATCCTATATACTACCTGATTGGGTAGTGTTGATCCTAAAATCAAATCAATTTTTTTTTAATGTCTCTCTTTGGTGGAAATCCATATGGTAACTCATTAGCTATAACATATGCATATTATTTCAATAATTTTGTTACTTTTGCTAGTATTTTCACCATTTTTGTGTGTTTTTTATTTGTTATTTATGAATAATAACAATCTATCATCTTCATGTATTTGATAAATTATTTTGTAAACAACATGTTTTGAACTTACAATTCTTATTTAATAGGTAGTAAAACTATCTTCGTATCATGTTTCTAAAAATTATATGTGTTCATTTCTCCATCATGAATTAATTTTATATCAAAGTGTCATGGACTTCCCAATAACACATAGAATGCATCCAATGGTATAACATCACAACATATTTCATCATTACATTTTATTCCTATACAAAACTTTATTAATCACCTTATATCTATTATGGCTTCATTACATTTATTAAACCATAAAATCTGATAAGGATAAGGATGATTTTTAAATTACAAACCTAGTTTCTCTATCATGTCATTATAAAACAGATTTTTACAATTACCACCATCTATAATTACTTTGCATATCTTAACTCCTAAAGTACACCTTGTTAAAAAAATATTTGTTTTCAACCATGCATCACAACTTTCCTTATTTTTCACATGGTCTTTCCTTGTATCAATCATTCTTCTCCTCATAATGATATTTTCTCTAATATTCATTATTATGACTTCTATATTTTACTCTTTTCTATTTGCCTCAACTAAATTCACTCTATGGCATTCATGTTTCCTCCTTTATTGTTCACGATAGTGTAGACACTCAAATTCATTGATTTGGGAGTCATCCTCTCGAACCACCATAGCTTCATCCTCTCTAAAATCCTCTTCCTCTTTGTTGATATTAAAACCTTTATCTACTATCTTATTGACTTTTTGCACCATGTGATTATTTTTTGTTAGTGGGATTAAACCCATCTCTAGTGGTATTGAACCTACCTCATCGCCTTACTAGAGGGGATTGTCTTCTTCTTGGCCTAATAGATCTTATAAAATCTTGTCTATTTTGTTTATCTTCTATCTTCAGATTTAATGGATAAGCTTCCTCCATGTAAAGTATTATATGCATGCTCAATTCATCTTGAATAAAAAATTTAAAATAATTTAAATACCATGAATCCATTTATTCATTTGTTTCGTCATCCTCCACTCATATGGGATGATTTTAAAACTCATCTATATACCCTAATCCTTTTTTCTTAGATTGTGGAATTTTTAGTATAGGGTTTGTGCATAATCCATAGGAAGAAATTGTCTCATAACTTCTTCTACACATTTATCCACATGTTCGTCTTCTGTTTACCCTTTCTTTGTCTCTATTTTTGTAGACGATCCCACAAAATAATTTCATGACCTTCAAATTACATTCATGAAAACTTTAATTTCTTGTCCTCTCTTAGAATTTTCCATTTGAAAAACTTGTCCATGTTGTTCATCTAATCTATCAACTCCTCTTGTTTTAAAATACCTTTGTAATATGTAAATTCAACTCCAATTCCTTTGTTCCTTCCCTTTAAACCCTAACCATCTTATCTTAAATCTATGGTGGTTTTTTATCATTCTTCTTCTTTCTAAGTCTCATCTTCATGATCTATTTCCTCCTTTATTTCATCCTTTGCTCACCTTTTTCTTTGATTTATGATAGTTAAAATTATATTTTATACTTGCCTTTATAGATTTTGCATACTCATGTTCCCATGATTAATTCCTCTTTATCCTTATCCTGTCACTATCCCTTACACCTCTAATATTTTAACTTGAGTGAACTATATGATGAAACATAGACTGGCTAAACAAAATTTCAATAGGCATAAACTCATAAATTACATGTAGGCAAACTTCTCTACTTATTCTCATTGATTGAATAAAATATTACATTAGAGTGTTTAAGTAAAGCTAAACTCAAAATTGGATTTTAAATTCATAATTAGAAAATACAAATAAATCAAAATCTACCTAAATATAACTAACCCATGCAATTTTTAGGAAATTGTCATTTTTAGTAACTTTGATCTTCTAGCAAATTTTCAACTATTTTTTATAGTAAGTTTTACATGCAAGATCAAATGGGGTCAAAAAGTTCTACATATTCCTTAAAAAATAAAATTAATGTAGTAGATCAATTTGAAGTAAATTTTGTATCTATTTATAGAAATACACTAATTCTAAAAATGAAATCCCCCAAAAATATTAAAATGCAATTTGAGACCCTAAAATGTCACATATGGCCTCTAAATATTTAAGAAAGCATCCCTATCTTTGATTAGATAGTTTATGCCTAAATTAAAATTTACTAGACAATTATTTTATTGAAAATGAGAGCTCAAACAAAGTTACAAATTAAAATTTATGTTCTCCAAAATTATTATCTCCACCTCAACTATTTCACAGAAGCTATGCCATAATAGTGGTCAACTGAGCACTCTAAATTGACAAGTGATTATTCATATAATCTATTTCCCATTTTACTACATCGATATCATACTTACTAACCATTATTTGCATATCTTACTAATTTTGTCGAACCACTTTAAAAACCATGGGATCCAAAGTTCCAGAGTCCATGTCATCCTTATGAGGATTTTTTGGAGTGTCTTGATCTTTCGTACATTTGTAACTATTAGAACTAGCCATGCAAAAACCCCAGGATGGAGTGTTTCATGAAGAAAAAAAAGTGTACAAAAAATTATACCATTATTGTTGTCTCAAATATACAAATCCAATGAGTGCTAATTTACATGAGGGTGTGAAAATAAATTCCATTTTTTTTCAATTTTTTTTGAACAATAGTGCAATAGAGAAAAAAATAAATTCTTCTCAAATTGCAAGTTATTTATTTTTTATTCTTCAACTCTCTTGGTTTTTGAAACACCCGATCTGAAAGAACATCATAAAAAATAACCCAAATTGACGCTCCAACACCACTTTTAATGAATTTTTTTAGATGTTTTGCATTGATAGAATAATATATCGTAGCATTAAGACCAGAATAATCAGATCCACAAAAATAATAGATAAAAGATAAGAATACTTGATAATTATGACCTAGTCACCTTAACGGGAAAACCTTGACAACAGTACGTTAAGAACATAATTAATAATACAATGATAAAATACTAACCACTACCTCTTATATGTACTCTGCTTACCCTTGGTTATTACATAGGTTGACCATACTAAGAACATAAATAAATGTAATAACATAATATGAAATATGTGTAATCCACAATTCAACCACACATATCTCTAAACACACTATAGGTTAAGGGCATAATAATTTAGTTTTAACTAATATAATATGAAATGTATCTAAGCTACAATTTAGCCACACATATCCCTATACACACTATAGGTTAAGGTCATAGTAATTTATTTGTAATTTTTGCATTTTAATGATTCAAAATATACCCAAGTATTATTCTAATAATTTATTATGAACCCTAAGTATGCGAAAAGGATGAATATTTAATACATGGGGCCTCAAATGATATGTATATATAACATAAATATCATTTCACTAAAAATACACATGCCCTTTACAAATTATTACTCAAATCAACATAACTTTCAATTAAATTAAGTTCCATTGTGAAATACCTACACTTAAAAAAAAATTATGATTTGTATAGAGCACACACCCCTGTAATTCAATAGGGATTTAACCCTTTGGGATCACATAGTATGTGTCTCCTATGTGATATAAATTTATTTCACACTATCTAATTTAAAAGGTTGCATGCCCTTCATGTTATGTAGGGCGTGCACCCTTCAATCCTGGTTTTTGGATCCTATTTGATATAAAGCATGATTTAAGGGATGAGTTGCAAACTTCAAAATGGCACTCTCCATATATAATATATAAACATATAATTTTAAATTTCCCACTTTTTTGGTCCCTTATCTTTGATCACTTACCCAATCATAGATGAACTAGAATTATGTGTTAGTTTTGCTATAAGTTATCAAATATAGAATGGTAAAACTTTTGGTTTGTAAGATAAATTATTAGTTTTTTTATCCAGTTATAGTGTTATATATGGTCTAATCTTACATTTTATTGACTATTTTTATGTCTTCCATGATTGTCATGTCTTCTAAAATGTATTTACCTTTATCTTGTTGATTTTTTATTTAGACATAGTTGGGATATCATGACTCTAATACACATAATATGATTCATATTTATTCACTTATTGATAGTAGTTATATTACATCTAATTATTATGCACATGTTACCAATGATATTATCGAGACAAAGGTAATATCTATATGCAAAAAGTAGTGAACCTTACAATTAGATATTGGGAGGCATTGTGGGAGGCATTTCCTAGTAGCATTTCAGGATATGTATTTAATTATTTATTCTGTTATAATAATATTTCATGTGATATTATATAATTTTGTCTATATTTTGTGTTACATGTATCTTTATGTTTTTGTTACTTTCATTTACGCTTGTCTTCATGTTATAATTGATCATATTCTTACATTGGTTACATTTTTTTCTACTTGAGAAATCATGAGATTGTACTTATGCAGATTATATTACGAGCCCATATAGAAAAATTTATGCATGACATACAAAATTTCATGATGATATATTACTATGTTAAACATCAATACTTTTATTATATATTTTTGATGATTTACATAATTTTTTAAATTCATATATGCTATTCATATGTTTACCCTGCATCTGAAATTGGAAATAAGGAAAGGAGGTGAGGGCATGGGTGTGGGTGGGTGGACGGAAGGGTAATGGAGGATTATATGGGAAAGGGGGATGATTAAATCCATTATTATTTGAACATCTTAAGACCTAGGATATTTTAGTATTATTTTTATCTTCATTGTGAGTGTAGTGACAAATTTATGTTTTTGAGATGAACCCAACGTATGAAACTTGTTTCTATCACTTATTATTTGTTTGGCCTATATTTATGTATATCTACATGTGTGCATGGTTGGTTGCTTGATTTATCTTTATTTATTATCATTTGAGATATTATCATTTTATTAAATTTGGGGTTGAAGATATAAAAGAAAAATAATAAAAATTTAATTGACAAGTAGAAACCTTCATTACATAGTGATTTTATTAAAAGGATTTGATTTATGAAACAAAAAAGGAAAAAATCAGTGCCTATGCAAAAGAAAAAATACAGCCATCATGTTATATGCAATTGGGATGAAACATCAAATAATTGAGTAAATGGCATAGGATCATGACACTGAAAATTATGTACAAGTTTAGAAAAAAAAAATATAACATTCATTATATTATTTTCTTATGTTTTTTTTTTTTGCATATTTAATTTTTAATACAACAAAAAAAAAAGATAAAATAAATATTTAATGTGTGTGCATGTATATGTTTTCTTCTAATTTTACACATGATTCAACTTCTTTCCTAAAATATTAAAAAAATAAAAAAATAAAAATAATTTGGCTATTAACTAATATAGAAAACAAACATTTACAATAGAACTTTCATTAAAGTCATTGAGTTCACCAAAATCAACCTAAAAAATAAAACAAGGGCTCTCTTGTTCTATCAGTGTGTGGCCTTAGGATCATTTTGACATGCTTTATTCTAATTTCACATTGAATATAACCTCCAAGTGAGGATATATAAAAATATAATAAGTTATCTACACATGGATAAAGATAAATTATGGATTTGTACACTCCACAACCCATTGTGACACAAAAAGTAAAACATTATGACAATGTATATCTAAGATTGTTTACAAATTCGTATAAATCAATTGAAGCAACATATAAACATGTTTGCATGAATTACTTACAATACATAAAAACATTAAAATATAACCATGTGTATAAATTTTTATTTAGTAAAATTAGGAAAAAAAAAAAAAAAAACATTAATATTCAACATTATCTACAATATAAAATAAAACTAACTTCATTTTTGTTTAGTCAAGGTTTGGCTTAAAAGAATATAGTCACCTCTTAGTATGTTTTTTTATATCTAATTGATACAATAAACATCCAATATAATATTTCAATGAAAAGGGGACAATAAAACCTAATCACAACAACACATTCAACATGCTAAAGATTTTGATCATAGGAAACCATGCAAAATGTACCTAGTAATAAGTCTTCACCATAGGGAATCTGACCAAAGACTAAAGTAACCTCATTAGAAATAGGAAAACCCCATGGTAGATAGACTTCTGCCCTACCCACCTCCCAATCAATG
Source organism: Torreya grandis (assembly GCA_037957365.1). Taxonomy (NCBI): domain Eukaryota; kingdom Viridiplantae; phylum Streptophyta; class Pinopsida; order Cupressales; family Taxaceae; genus Torreya; species Torreya grandis. Next base: position 4,668,082 of record JARHVA010000559.1, on the reverse strand, counting down.
CCTTTGAATCTGATAGTGAAGATTTTGAATTATTTTCAGATAAGTTTTAGGCTTCTACTAAAAATGAGGACCCTGCAAATTCTCTCTTCACAAACACTGACTCTAAGGTTGATTCATTAAATCCATTTGAGAGGGAGTTGGATTTGATTTCAAAAATCCATTCTATCTCTAGGGAGAATAATCTGAAGCTATAAGTCACAAGGGCAGAACAAATGCCTATCATTTGAGTGGAAGGCAAAACTTGGCCCTTTAAATCAATTTAAATGTACATACCACTTGAACCTAAAATTGAGGAAGAAATGGGCAGATGGACCAAAGTTCATAAAAATAAAAATATCATAAGATTGAAGGCCCGATTGGGGGGGAGGGGGAGCGGGCGGCGAGGAAGAAAGGCATAAATCTAGTTTGACATTCAGCCCAGTTGGTCTCTATTTTTATAGAGGACGTGCAGAAAATTAGCTTAAATTTTATGGAAGGGTCCTTGGCAACAATAAGGTTAGGTTTTGGTTTTTGTTTGTTTTTTTTTTTGGTTGTTGTTTGTTTGTTTTTTTTTTTAACTAAAGATTGGTTCTGTTGTATAGCTATGCTTGGCCTGAGTTTTTGGACTCATTGATTTTATTATTATTTGATTTGTTTCATTGTTGTTGGAAGAGGTATCCCACTTGAATATGAATGTAATAAATTTCTCTTTTTTATAAAAGTTTAAGATCTTCAAAATATTTTATTTTTCACCCAATTAAATAAAAAATATTTCTTCACCACAACAAATGAAAAACACTTCCATTAATCTCTAATATGAAAACATAATATTTTCTTCGAAAATATAATCCAGAAGAAAATAATTCCATCATATCCACTCCAAAAAGAGAAAAATATATATCTTTTTTGTTAATCCAAAATAAGTCTACATTACCAGGGATTTTTTCAACAAATAGAATGTAAGAGAAACAACAGTTTAAAAAAAATCAATCAAATTATATCATCACTGACGTAATATGGTCTGTAGAAATAAGGAAACAATGGAAAAATTGTCAGTGATATGGTCTGTAGAAATAAGGAAACAATAGAAAAATTGAAACCTTTTTCATGGAAAAGTTGGTATAGTTTATAATATAACAAAACCAAAAAAGTACCTAAAACTAATTTGTACATCTACTATAATTATTTACATTTTATTTTAAATTTTTTTGACATCTCTTAACGATTTATCCAAACTTAATCATAAATCCACTTTATAATTTCATTCAAATTTTTTAGCTTTTAAAAATTCGAAACACGGTCTATCTCATTAATTTTATACTTTAATCGTTTCTTGTTTCGCCTGAGTAGGATACTCAATAAATCAAAATATTAAGCAACTAATTATAAATCAAAGAGAGGATGTGGCAGCAGTGGAGGGGAGGGCGAAGCATGGAGGGTAACAGTTAATAAAATTAATTTGACATTGAATATACACATAACACACATGATTTCCCCAATATTACTCAAACCAATTAGATTTATATGTCATTACGCTCTCGAGTTCTGTGTAGATGTGGTGAGGATACTCGTTTTTGACTGGCTAACAATTTTCATGTAATTTTTTTGGTATTCAATTTCACACACGTCTTCTAAAAATTTCAAATATTTAACAAGCAAGTTTATCACATTATACAGTGAGAAACAAAATTGTATATGCTTCCGCAACGAAATAAAACCAAGATTTTTCGACAGAGCATCTTTCTAATATGAATATAAATAAAATATAACATGTGGAAAAAAAAACATCAACAAAATATGAACCCCCTAAATAACTAACCCGGGGCCTTGCCAATTCTCGACAGTTTTGACTTTACTACACCACTTGCCTATGATATATCAAAAGATAAAAAGACATGAGAGTCTATCCAGACATAAAACCACAATTTTTCAATGGCATGCCCTCTTTTGTATCGAAGTCAACAACTTATGGAAATTGTGCAACCAAAAAATATTAACCAATTTACAATGTACATTGAAATTAGCTTGAGAACAAAATAGATACCACCCAAATATGATATAAAAACACATAAAAAGCTACCAGGGCTTGCTTAGAGATACAAATTGATATAATTTTTTTGAAAACCAAGTAAAAATACAAAAGCAAGCACCTAGCTTAAAACAAAGATACAATTATTATTTTCCCACGCCATGGAATGTATACCATCAAAGGTCGAAAACCCAACATTCTCAACGTATTGAAGGATTTAATTATAAAAATCCAAGATAAAAGTAGGAACCTCTTAACTCTTTCACCTCATTACCTAGTTATTATTTATAAGTAATTTTTAAGACAATATACATGATTTCACCGTTTACTTTAAAAAAACAAAAAACATTCCATTGTTTTTTGGATTTCAATAAAAATCAACCTAAAAATAAAATAGACCATTTGTTGCTTCATTAACCTGTGCCCATAGGATAACTATGATTTGTCCTCCTCTAATCCCACATCCATGTCCTCTTTGATATCAAAGCAAATACATTATGACACGTGCGAAAAATATCTTAACAAAATATGAAACCTCTAAATCCCTCACTCGAGACCCTGGAGGTTCTTGAAAACCTGTTTTACTATGATATTAAAAAATATTTTTTCACCTTTCCATGATAAATAAAAATATAAAACTACAACTACAACTACATAGACATAAAATGATAATTTTGCAATGTTATGCCCTCTCTGATATCAGAGGGAACATACTATGATAGATGTGTGGCCAAAAAAGTTTGACCAATTCATAGACTCCATTGAAATAAACATAATAAGAAAAAAATACCACCTAACTATGATTTAATAAAACATAAAAATATGTTGTGCCTAGAAAAAAATGGAAATGGATAAAAAAATACCAATAAAAAAGTTGAAACTTATGAAAAAACATAAAAGAAACATAAGCAAGCACTTAGTTCAAGATAGAGTAATAACAACCACCAACCACAAACATAATTCAAGATTTATTTAATACAACTACAATTGATAGCTTAAACATTTAATAAACATATCATCTCTCAAGGGAGAACAAACATACATAAAATCAAGAAACAAAAGGTCAGAGACCCATCACAGTGATTGCCACTCATAACATGACTTTATTTAATCCAAAGAGAAATATTATGTAATATTTAACAGATACACAAGATCTAGTAGAAATAGAAAAGCAATATTATTCATTAAAAAAAATCACCATCTAACACATCTATTATAAAAACAACACAAATGTCTTCACCCTTCCTTAATTCAATCTTTTATTGAAAATAATCTTCTTACCATTTAGACTGTTATGCTCAACCAACTTTATCCAAGCAATATTGGAAACGATATTATCTTAAACATGGAACAATAAAACATTATCATTATGTTAAATTTAATATAGCATAAATTCATAAAAAACAACATAAATTTACCTAAAAATAAGTTTTCCTTACAATCAAAGATAAACAATGTCATTAATATTGAAAATAACAACACAATATTTATCCAAAAACTATAACCAACTAAAAAAATAAAAAAACTATTTATTGGATAACAAACAAAAAAAAAATTAACTGAAAAAGCCCCTTCATAATTATGAAATTATTTTCTAATTAATAAAATATAAAATATATATAATTTAAAAAAAAAAAAAACCACCCCCATTATATCCCAATCAATAAATTTAACAGCTATCACACTATAACTGGAAACAATACATTAATAGAAAAGTTGAAACCTATATTATATTTGATAGGATAATATGCTTTGAAAATTCAATGCACTTTAGACTATTATGCAACAAAAATATGATCTATATCAAAGTAACTATGTAACAAAAAGTTGATATATATCAAAGTAACAAACATTCGATTTATATAAAAACAATTTCAATCCATATAGGGAAAAATAAAGACATTGGTATTTAGTTACACACTAAAAATTAAATTATAAGGTTTGTAGGTCATGTTAATGTGTAAAGAAACAATACAATAAAACAAACATATGGGCCACTAAGAAACTAATAGTAATGATTGGTAGACATTAAAGTAAAATGATTTTATTGGAAATCCATCGCATACCTTGTTCAGATTTTGACATTTCTCTCAAATGTTATATATATTATATTAGTCCCTTTTCAGTTTGATTTTAAAAAAAATACTAACAATATATTATTTTATTTAAAATCTATATTCATTAAAGTTTGTGATAATTGATTGACCTTTTATATGTTATAATTATTTTAATTTTAAATTAAAAATTGATTAATAATATGTGAAAAATGTATTATTTTATTTTTAATCTATATTCATTAAAAATTTCGATATTTACTTGACATTTTATAAGTTATAATTATACTTAAAATTATATATTTCATTATTTCCTTTGTCATATTAAGATTTATTGTGATATGTATATATTTTTGTCTAAATTTCATGTTGCATGTATCTTTATGGGCTTACTTCTTTTGTTTATGCTCATGTTCATGTTGAACTTGTTCTTATTCTTACATTGGTTACGTATTTCCTACTTGAGGAATCATATGCTTATACTTATTTAGATTAAATTACAAGTTGATATAGGGTGATTTATGTATGATATACAAAATTTCATGACAATATATTACTACGGTAGATATCAATGCTTTTATTTCATATCTTGTTGATGATGTGCATAGCTATTTATTTTGATATATATGATTCACATTTTTATCTCTCATCACATAGCGGGACAAAGGTGGGGTGATGGTAGGGACATGGGTGGGAAAGAGGCAGTTGGTATTATTTTTATCCTCTATGTGAATGTAGTGAAAATTTGATGTTTTTACGATGTACTCAATGTGTGACACTTGTTCCAATATAATGATCTATTAAGGACACTTCCTAAACCTAATCTCTTGAACATACACTACCTTCAAACATAATATTTAAACAATGCACTATCAAAGATTTGTCATGTTATTTTACATGGCCCATATTTATTTGTGTCCATAAGCATTCATGGTTGGCCTCTTGATTCATCTCTCTCTTTTAATTTTCTAAACAACATCATTTAATTAAATCTAGGAAAGAAGATAGAAAAAAAAATATTACAATTAACAAATATAAACTTTCATTGGACAATGATTTGATTAAAATGATCTTATTTATGAAACACAAAACAATGAAAGAATTTATATGCCTATTAAATAAATAAAAAATACAACCATCATGTTGTCTTTAGCTAGGCCAAAACATGTAACAATTTAAAAAATAACATAAGAAACATGGCTTTAAAAACTATGCTCAAGATTAGCAAGCAACAAAACACCATCCATTATACTCTATTTAAAAAAAATTTATTGTATATATCTATTGAATATATCGAATTAAAAAATATTAGATAAAATCTTGTGTGTGTGTGTGTGTGTGTGTGTGTGTGTGTGTGTGTGTGTGTGTGTGTGTGTGTGTGTGTGTGTGTGTGTGTGTGTGTGTGTGTGTGTGTGTGTGTGTGTGTGTGTGTTTTTCTTCTAATATTACATGGGTTTCAACCTTAGAAAATAGGAATTTGACTCTAAGAAAAGTGAAAAAAATACCCCTAGATCCAAAAT
>JARHVA010000559.1:4597500-4657500 GCA_037957365.1 Torreya grandis | reverse complement strand
TTGATTTGAGTATGTATGTTATGGTTTCACATTTAGTAGCCTTGAATTAGGCCTAGGAGACCTAATTAGTCCTAAGGGCTATTGAGTTAGGTGTTATCCAAAAAGATTTAAATTGTGAAAGTCACTAAATGATATATGTGATGTAAATGGGTATATAAATTTGGTTTTGGTTTGGTTGTGAGATTTTTAGCTTACTCAAAGCAAGGGGGTTTGAATCAAAAAAGGGCTATGAGAAGGAAGGTCTCAAAGAGGAAAGAAGAGTTATGTGAAGAATTGAATCTTGGGGGTTGTGTGGAATGGTTGGATGAATGAAATGAGATGTAATTGAGTATTTATATGGTCTTATGAGTATTCTATAAATAAAAAATCAAATCAGCATGCATACCTACAAAAACACATAAGAATATTGTAAAGAACAAAGGGTAAAGAGAGTGAATGTGAAAATAGAGTATGAAATGAGGTGGTTAATATTAATAGGAGATATTCTAGAGATAGTTTATTATTAAAATGACTTCAAGTAGATAAGGAGGATTAATTAAATATAAAGAGGTGTAAGAGTCTTTTAGTAGGTAAGAGTGAACAAGAAAGACCTAGTAAATGCAAAGTGATCAAATAGATAAATAGGTTGAAGACATAAGACAAAGAAGGACAAGAAAATATTAGAGCTAGGTATTTGTTAGAGTTAAGTGCATGTTTCCATCCATATTTGTGAAGCTTTTTAGAACCTATACATCAAGATCATTGATAAATAAATTTAACTTAAACTCACAAGGAAAATATACATAAAGCATAAGATTAACTAAAAATTTTACCTCTATTTAAGTAAAAAGTGTAATCCTAATAGAGATAAATGCAATAGTACATGGGCCCATAGCTATATTGAAAAATGTGAACAATGGTTGTATCAAATCAAATGCTACAAATGTCGACTGTGACGATGAAGGCACTGTCACCTCTTGTGACATAAAAAATGACATATTTATTGTTCAATTTTTATGTAAATTAATTGTTATCTAAATTATTTTTTCAAATATAAATCTAATCTAACATGAAATTTATATAAAATATACTTGCATCCATGTAGTGGCTAATGTTTTCACACCAAATGTGCATTCTAAAAACTCATCACTCATAAGAATATTATCCAATCCCTCTGTACCACTAGTGTCATCATCATCAAAAGGTCCAGTGCACATATCTCTACAAGAATTGCAAGGGTGGAGTCAGGTATGTACACTGTGTGGTGTATCTCTAACATTAGCCTCTGAGATCTTATTCATATGTTGAATGAGTGTATCAGTGAGTGAACTAAGAGCATGTAGAGTGTTGATCTCTTTGACATCTTGAAATATAAAGGGGAACTCAGGCTCAAGTGGATTTTAGATACAGAGCCTTGTAGGCTAATTAGGTACATGATATGCACTTGGTCGATGTTGCATAGAGACTTTAATTCTACCCTAAAACTCACTATAATCAAAATAGTTTAGAATCTCATTAAGGACAAACTCATATTACAAGTTACTCAAAAAATATAACATGACCTCATGGATGTTACATAGTGGATAATCTAACACTATCCACCATCAATCTTGAAAATAGGTTGTGATTAAATTATATTGGCAATGATGGATTGGAAAATGTTTAGTAGTTACCAAAAATGGTGCTTTTATGGTTGGGTCAATGAATAAGGCTCAAATAGAGGCTTTTGATATTTATTTATTTTTGACCTCAAGTGTTGATAATTTGTCAACATAATAAGCCCTATAACTATCTCGATATGAAGACCATCTAACAATTTGACTTGTTATAGAATGATTTTGACCTAATAATGTCTCTACGTAATTGGCTAGATGGGTGTGGTGGGTGTTGGTGGAAGTGAGATCCCTCATTTTTCTAATTAATTCTTCAATTTTAATTTTATTTCCCATAATGTTAATTTGAAGGTTAAGATAAAGAACAAGAGGGTTTTATACAGGGTTAAGAGTGTTAGGTAGATGAATATGAGGGTTAGCAGGATGGGTTTTTCAAAATAAATAAATTACAACTAAAAATTAGGGTTAAATAATAAAATATACTTAAATTTAGGGTTAACAAGTGTAGATTTTTAGCACATACCTATTCTACATGGAATAATCTTATATTAATGACTTCTTAGGATGAATTTTGATAAGGTTTTATCTCTCTCACCCAAAACATGATTGTAGAACACGAGGTTAGCAAAAGAAGCTTGAATACGAAATAAGGAATTTTGAATTTGGGTTTTGGTTTTTATTTTTTTGGTTACATACGTAACATGATCATGTTATTCAAGCAGTAATTTTATTCAAAATAATAATAACATGATAATGTTTTTGTTTAAAATAACATTATCGAGTTATTTAATAATGTGATCATGTATGGATTGGTAATTACAGAGCCATAATTTAAATAATATGATCATGTTAATTAAATAATGTCATCAGGGTACACTTTAGTGATGCATATTCTTTAATTCATGAATATTAACATTTTTGTAAATTATATTTCATAATTTTTTAGGAGTAGTACATAGGACCCATGCGCTTAAATTTATGAGATGTAAAATTTTTTAGGTGTTAGCTCACCAATCATTTATAATAATTTTGAGAGAATACATATAATTTTCCTTATATATAGTACATATATATTTTAATTCACTTCTCATAAATATGTAATTTTAAAAAAATCATTTCAATCTGAGTTCATATACAAAAGTTATGACCTTGAGAAGTTAGTGTTTGGTATCACTTGACTACATCATGGTGTTGTCACTTGATATCATTATGATGTTGTCACTCAGTGGAATGTTTTTGATTAACAAAATGCTATCTCTTGGAAACTTGTTGTCTCTTAGTGGCATGTTATGATGTAACTAAGTAACTTCCAGAGACCATAACTTTTCTAAATGGCATCAATTTGAGATAATATTTTTAGAAATTATATATATTTGAAAGAGAAATATAAATTTTTGCATGACATCACATGAAGTCATGTAATTTGACATATTTCCATTGCATGACATATTCATGTCGTGCGACATGTACAATAATCTATCTACATCGTTAAAACATATAAGGCATGGGATAAACTAAAAAGAATATTAAAAAAATTCATAAATTTTAGTATTATTTCATATTTGCATTCTTCTCAAAGAGATATAATTTTAAAAAAAATCTAAAATCAGGTCCGTATGCAAAAGTTATGGCCTTCAAAAGTTGGTGCTCCGTTGCAGTGCATTATGTTGTCGCATGACAATACTATGTCACATGATGGCACTATGTCGTGTGACAGAACTATGTCACATGATGGTAATATGTCACATGATGAAATGAAAAAGGTTAGATTCCTCTTTAAAATCTATAGAATTTAAATTTTTTTTGTCTCAAATCATTTTCATATGTAAAAGTTATGACCTCTCAAAGTTAGTGCTGAGTTGTAGTACATTCTACATTGGCATAATGCACTGCAACTCAAAACCAACTTTCAGAGGCCATAACTTTTGCATATGAAAATGATTTGAGACTTTTTTTTAAATCGTATAGATTTTAAAGAGGAATCTAATTTTTTCCTTTTCATCACATGACATTATGCCATCATGTGACATATTGTCATCATGTGATATAGTGTCATTGTGTGACAACATAATATTCTACAATCGAGCACCAACTTCTAGAGGCCATAACTTTTGCATACGGACTCAGTTTAAGATGATTATGTTTTGAAATTACATATCTCTTCGAAAGGAATCCAAATATGAAATAATATTAAATTTTAGAAAAGTGTTTAAATTTTCTTTCAATTTATCCCATAACCTATATGTTTTAACTGTGTAAACATATGATTGTATGAAAAACATAAGAAATTTAAATAAACCTAAGGGGTTTTTTGATATGGTCTCTTAAAATGAACCATGAACATGATTGTATTATTTAATAACATGATTTTTTAACCAAAAATGTCCACAAAATTGTCCCCAAATTCCATGCACTTACCTTATACATATATCAAATATAGTTATCCATAAAAATAATGAATTATAATAAATGTTGATAACCTTGATAACCAACTATATCATTTTACACTATAATAGTCAAGTGTCAATCAAAACTCAACAAAATGATAAAATGATAATATATAATAATAATTTGAGGCTATACAACACCATCCTAATAAAATGAATCAACATAAATATCAAATGTAGTATAAAAAAATATAGCAATTATACAAGATGTCTAACATTACAAAATCTAAAAATAGAATACACAACTAAAATAGTTAGTCAAATGCATAGTAAAACATGCAAGAATATCCTTATATTCTAGTATCTACAATTATTCACAAAGTCGGGTCATAACATATTACTTGGGATTAAACCCACTTTTTAAAATACACACACACACACACACACACACACACACACACACACACACACACACACACACACACACACACACACACACACACACACACGACTCTAATACAACAAAACATAATAAGTTATCCACACATGGATAAAGAGAAAAAAGATACACCACATCCTAAATTGTCAAACCAAAGGAAACATATAATGACAATATGTACCTAAAATTGTCAATGAACTCACAAAAATCAGTTGAAAAAACATATGAATATGTTTGCATGGCCCACTTGCGATATGTGAAACCATTTAAATCTACTTGGGTGTATTTAAAAAAAATTAATAAACAAAAAAAAATTTCACCATTCAACATTGTCCACCATAAAAAATAAAACCAAGCGATTTCATCTCTACTTATTCTAGTTTATGCCAAATGTATATTTTCATCTCTTAGGGTGATGTATTAGATCGAATTTATTCAAACAACATCTAAGACAATATTTTGATGAATTGGGGATAATAAAACCTAGCCATAACAGTGAATCATTGATTGAGGGAAACATGTGAAATGTGCATAATAATAAGTATTCACCATAATCAAGTACAAATACTTACATTACTCTTCAATATTATGACCCAATATTTTCTTTGACTTTAAAATTTAGATGAAAAAAATGTGTTATATCCTCATACAAAAAGGGGAAAAGGCTACTTTTCATTAATCTAATATAAATCTACATTTTTGGATTTTTTTTAACAAATAAAGTGAAATGTAATAAAATTTATTTTTGAATGAAACAAAAATCTGATTTTCAATCAAACTATGTCCCAAACATTATATTTAATCAGTGACATAACATGGTCTAGCAGAAAAAAGAGAAAAATAAATAGAAGTTTAAACCTTTTTCATAGAGATACTATTATATTTTGTTTTATAACTAAATAAAATAAAAACTAGAAACTTGTGTGTGTGTGTGTGTGTGTGTGTGTGTGTGTGTGATAATTATTTACATTTTTTCAGATATTTTATGCACACTTTGCAATGACTGCTCTAAAATAAAACACAACTTTACTTTTAATGATAATTTAATTTTTATCGCTTTTGCAAAATTTAAAGAGTTATATCATGATCCACATGATGCATATGGTTTGATGAAGATGGCTAGAACAATTATAATGTATATGTGATTACACTGTTGAGTTACATATGGACGTGGTGAGGACACATATTTATTTCTCTTTCTACCAATTTTCTAATAAATTTATTTTTATTAAATTTCACTAAGATTTCAGATCTTCAACACCTATGTTTATAACAATGTAACATTGGAAATATAGTTGTAGATGCTTCCACATAAAATCTCTCTTAACAAAATAGGAACCCACTAAATCCCTAGTCCCCTAATGGGTTTTGTAAACTTTTTTTCCCATGAGATTTTGACACCTGTCTATGGTGTATAAAAATTAAAAAAAGACATCCATGTCTACATAAAAAAATTATAAGTTTTAAAAATCACACCCTCTTTGATATCAAATGAAACATACCATGAAAATGTGTGGTAAAAAAATCTCAACCAATTCATAGACTCCATTAAAATCAAACTAAGAACATGACAAAAGCCACCTAATTGTAATATATTAAAACCTAAAAAACTATTGGGGCCTAGAGAAAAATATAATTGGATAGAAAAACCCCACTAATATAAAAGTTGAAACCTATAGAAATCAAAAAAATTGTAAGTACTTAGTTCAATACAAATTAATAATAACCACAAACATAATCCAATCTTAATTTTACATAACAAACATAACTACTATCACAAACGTTTAACACACACACACACACCAGGTTTTTAAAAAAAAAAAAAAAAAACATGAAATTAGCAAACACAAAGGTCATTGACCTATCACAATGATGGTCACTTGTAACATAACCTTATTCAATCTAAACATAAATACCATTTAATCTTTTGAAATCTACATAGGGTCCAATAGAAGTAGAAGAGAGATATTTCTCACTAAAAAAATACAATTCAACATTATTTACTATAAAAACAAACCCAATTGTCTTCACCCATGGCTAATTCAATATTCGACTGTAAATAATCTTCCCATCTCTTAAATTAGTTTACTTAGGGTTTTTTAAATGGCAAATCTTCGTTAATCTATGAATATTCTATTTTTCAAAGTCAGCATTTGGTGATTTTTTTGGAGTGGCTAACAGTGCGGGACTACCTAAATTTTTGGGGTCAAAGTTAATTTTGAGGAGAGGTTCACATACCTTTGAATATAAATTTCCTCATATAAATGTCATTCTCTAGTACCTCGAAAGTCAATCCCAAGGAATTCACCACATAGCATCGGGTGACTTTAGGAATTTTTTTGGTGGTTTGTATTTCACATCCTAGGAGGGCTTTAAGAATCAATAGTTTCCATCATGGTATACAATGATAGCCTATGGGTGTTTGAATGCAGTCTACCAGCTCCCAACGATAGCATGTGGGTGAACGATGGTAGGTTATGGGTGGATGATGATAGGCTACATGTGGGCAACGTTGGCTACCTATAGGTGGATGTCAACTACTTATGATTAATAGTGACTACCTATGGGTAGATGTTGGTAGTCTATGGGTAGATGCTGACAGTCTACGAGAAGACGTCGATAATCTATGAATATCCACCGGTAGGCTATGAGAATATGTCAGTAGTATATACTTTAATGTCAATAGTTTGCAGGTGGATGCCAATAGTCTATGAGTGGGCATTGGTTGTCTATTGTTAGACGTCAGTAAGGTAACATTGGGAAAGCTTGAAAGCATAAAAGCTTTTAATGTAGTGAGAATGTGGATTGAACATGCGATCTTAAGATGTTCTGGTAAATAATAATCCCACATACATAGAAATATGGTAAATAATAATCACACATGCATGCCCATGCACCTTCTCATCAATAGAGACACTATAAATAATCTATCCTCAACCTTTAATATTCTCAGAGTCATGTAGTGAGCACATAGTGCTTGCGTCCTTAAGCATAGTGTTGGTGGCCACCTATATCATGTTGGCATTTGTTAGCATGATGTGGATGAATGCTAGCACCATAAAAATGAATACAAACATGATGTAGATGAGTGTAAATGATTTGAAATCCTTTGGCATGTTATTGGCATCTGTATGCTTTGCATAGATGTTTGTTTGCGTGGTGTCAGTGTCCACCCATACCACCCAGACATTTACCTGCATGATGCTAGCATCCACACACATCATGCTGACATTTGACTATATTATGCAAGTGTCCATCTGCATAGTGTCAATATTCATCCACATCATGTCGACGTTCATTTGCCCGGTGTCGTCACTTGCCCAAATTGCATAGATGTTCACCTGTGTACCACCATCATTTATCTGCATCATCATGTCATTGTTCATTTGTGAGGGTCAACAAAACCTTCCATGCCTTGTATGATTTGACGTGTGACATTGCATGATTTGCCTATGCAACTATACGCCTTCTCAATTGATTTGCTACCATTACAAATCCAATTCACCTCGGGACCTCCATGGTTTTTTTTTATATTGCCCACTAAAATGAACCTCGAGTCTACTATCTATCAGCATCATATAAACAACATTCAAGATGATATTGTTGTAAATAAGGAACAATAAAACCTAATTATTGTGGCACATTAAATCACATAGATGTTAATCATAGAGAACCACGTGAATATACTTAGAAATATGTCTTTCTTATAGCCAAGGGTGAACGTCATTACTATTGAAAACGACATCACAATATTTACTCAAAGACTATAATCCAACACACAAAAAACTACATTGTAACTCTTCACTAATCAAAGAGAAAAAAAAACATATACTCACTAATTAAAAAGACCAACATAATTAAGAAAACATTTTCTTACCAAAATAATATAAAATAAATACAATTTTATTATTTTATATATAGAGAATTTTTAATAAAATTATATACCAAACATTAGACTTAACCGATATTATATCATGATTGACTAACAAAAAGGCACTAATATAAAAATTAAAACATATATAAAGTGCATTAGGTTTGATATAGACTATTAAATAAAAAGCATACGATCTATATAAAAATAAACTCGATCCATATATGAACCAAAAAAGCATTGTATTAAGAAACTAATAATAATGATTGTTAGACATTATTGTAGAATGATATTAACGTAAACCCGTCACAAACCTTGTTCAAAGTTTCACCTCCCTCTGAAACGTTATATAGATTATTTTTTAGTGCGTTTCCATTTTGATTTAAAAAATGCATTAACAATATTTCAAAAATATATTATTTTATTTGTAATTCTAGAACCTTTATTAAAAAAATATGTAATCTTTAAACCTTGTGATATTTGCTGAACATTGTATAAGTTATAACTATATTAATTTGAAAATTCACGACCAACTATAAGAGCAGGACTCAACTACGTATGGTAGACTAAAGAGAGTTACAAACTTAAAAGTTTTTGGTTAGTCGCTTAAAATAAAATTGTCTTTGTATTATGGCGTATTCTGAATAAATGGTCAATTAAAAAAAAGTACAATTAAGAAGACAACAAAACAGTAGTTCAGACTTCATTGTGTCTTTTCAAAGTAACCGGGGAAATAATAAATTAAGTTGAAATAATTTTCACGTCGCTCTTTCTAGTCAACCATATACATTTTTAGATGACACGTTATTGAATACAAATAATGTAAATAATATTCATGTCATGCTTACCTCATTAATCAATTAATTTAATAAAAAGAATATCAATGTCATGCTTACCACATTAATCAATTAATATAACAAATGGAATGGTTAAAAGATAAAAAGATAATATGGATTGTAATTAAATTGAGACACAAATATTTATCTATTTTTACTCAGGTCAAATAATTTGAACCTTCTAAAAAAGAAAAAGAAAAAAATCCGATAAATTTATTTTAAAGTTAAAAGTAAAGAAAATATATAATAATTAATATTATTTGATTTGATTTTATCATCATTAAAATATGGGTTTCAAAATGATAGAAAATTTATCTAAAAAATAAAATTGAATATAGAGAAGTGTCTTAGGTACATCTAGTCCTCCCCTTATGGTACATTGCATTAGGGATATTGTACACAAAAATGTGGATGTGTTAAAATTAATTTGAGGACTAATATTGTTTGTTCTGGACCTTCAAATTCCTTTTTTAGATTTCAATGTTTTGACTCTTATAAATTCTCAAACAAATTTCTTTTTCTTAGCATAATTCAATAGATATATTTCAAACATTAAAAGAAAAACAATGTGTTTTGGGTCATGCAACTAGAGAATAATCAAACAATTTTGATATTTATTAAGCTTCTAGACAATGAGAATACCGAAAACAATACACCTCAATTATTAGAATAGTTATAATACCATGCAAACTAATGTTATTTATGGTGTCTAAGCACAAACTTGGGTGATTCAAAGATGTCTCTAATGATTTCATTATTTCTTATAATTTTTTTATGAATGCTCAATAATTTATCTACAAAAATTTCAATGTACTTCTTAATTGTTTGATGATAAATGATTTAGAATCTCTTTATGATTATACACAAATTGAATTTAAATTAGTACTCTATTGACACCCAAATTGACAACCAATGATAAAAAGAGTATAAAAACCAAAAACAAAAATCACAAAAAAATTACTTAAAAGTGAACATATTAGTAGATCTAGGGATGTCTTATCAATGTTTAAAATATAAAAAGCATTGAGGTGTTTTGAACACATACCTTGAAGTGTGGAAAAGGGGTGGGAGAGAGAAGTGAACATTTGGAGGGTGTATCGGAAGGTGTAGGGACAAAAAATAAATAAATCAACCAATAATACCTAATTAGAAATGAGAAAAGAAAAATAATTACTTTTTTAAAAGTATGCAATGTAATGACTTATAAATATATAAGTGATGTTTTTAGGTGTCTAAAATTTTCTCCCTTTTATGTATGTACTTGTGTGTACATACATATGAAATTAAAAAGTAAAACATAATATAAATATACAATTATATACCTTGATCTCCAAAATAAAATAAAATATACTTAGGGACCTCCAAAAACATTATTTATTTTTTTGCACATATGTAAGTGAGCAACAAATAATGTTTGAAAATTTGAAGAACCTTGTCATGTAGATCTGAAACGTAAGAAGTCTTTATATAATGATATTTACAATGATTTTTATGAAGTATTCTTTATGATTTTTTTTTAAAGAAATGGAATAAAATTAAGCACCATATAATATTCGGGGCCCACACTTATCTAAAATTTCTAAATATAATTATGAATATAATTTTATTCATCCTAAGTACATTTATATTAAAACAATTAAATTAATATGAGTATACAATCCATAAGAAAAACACAAAAAAAATAAAAATAAAATTATTAAAATTTTGATGTAATTATCCATAGAATTTAAAGTCATAAATATGAATATGATGAGTTGGAGATATTTCTTCTTTTTATATTTTGAAAAAAAATTAAAGGTCAAATCTTGAAAGAAAGGGGTTTGAAAGGCACCATCTTTAAGATAAAATATGAATTTATTGTTTTATAATATATATAAAAATATAATGTTGGAAGCATTTATGTTATCAATATATTTATTTGTATAAGACCGTAATATTAGTAATAATATTTTTCATGTGGGATAAATATATAAACAATGCAATATTAAGAATAATATGTTTCATATTGATTTAAAAAATTATAAAATATAATATCATTGTAATATAGAAATGTATGTATATATATAATTTTCTTACCAATAAAAATCAAAGAAACATATAAAAACAATGAAAATATTTATTATGATATGAATCATACCAATAAAAAAATCAAATACAAGAGTAAAACTAAACATGAATAAAATAAGTCACATACTTGAATCACACCAAATATATAAAACACACATAAAAATGAAATCACATATAACACATTATAAACATATAAAACACATAATAAGCACATCAAATACAATTAAAAAAAAAAATCAAACATGACTAAAGACAAGTTAAATATATGAAAATACATAGTGTAATCAGTTCAAAAAGAAGTAAAAAAATCATAACATGCACTATAAAGAAAAAAGCAGCACATCAAATAACTGGACATCGTAAATTTATATGAAATACATGTCATAGGTATAAATAAACACATGAAAGTATGTTAAATGTGTAAAAAACATAAAACACATCATGTTGGTAAAAAAATACCACACATGAAAATAAACATAGGGACAACAAAACACCCCCAAAAACTTTGAACGAATATAAAAAGGTAAGTTATAATGCAACAAGAAGAAGATATGTTAAGAGTGTTTTATGTGAAGGGCACATACGTGATGAAAACTGCACTAATGACATAAAAAGTTTAGAAGGTTTAGAGGAGAAATTGAGTTTAGTATAAATACCCAAAAAAATAGATAAACACCTATATTACTCTTAAAGAAGTGCGGGTGAATGAAAGTAACTTTTAACCAATTGGAAATTGGGAGTTAAGAGGACGTATAAATATATATAATGTTGACTTGGTTGAGTTTAAATAAAAATTGAGAATATTTATAAGGGGAATTTGAAGTAATGTAGAAGATAATTTTGAAATTAGTTAATGATTTGAGATGTTGACTAGTATTTTAAGGTTTAAAAGTATTGAAATCAAATATAAAATGATTTAAAAGTAGTAATTTGGATGAAAGAGGTCGATCTTTCTTATAAAATATTATATACATTTTTAAGGATTAAATTTTTTTTAGACTTTTCTTCAACAATAGATGTCTAGAAACCATAAGCTCTAATAATTAGATGAAGCTATGCAAATGTTAAAATTCTTTCCCCTTCATTTAATCTCAATTTCACATTACGAAGACATTAAACAAAAATAGATGTTTGGGGAAGGGGAATATCTCTTTTATCCTCTATCCTGTATTTTATAATAGGTTTATAGTTTAACACTCAACACATATTAAATCACCAAGAAATTATGTTAATATATTTTCCAAACTTAAGAGATGTGGGTTCGTAAAATAAAACTATATGCTATTTCACTATATGTAATCCTTGTTTTGGTACAAGTGTTGAGACACAAGACTTCAAAATATAGAAGTTCGAATGAACGTAGAATATGTGAGATCTTTGACAACGTGTGATATATGTAACCAATGTGAAAGATGATAAATGAACTAAGGTACATGTGTATACACAAACTCCTTTGAAATTAAATTGGGACACATTCATAGAAAATTAAGCCATGAAAAAATGTGAAATCTAAAAATTAAGGTATGAGAAAACATTGAAAAAGGCACAAAAGACATACAATCGACTTGACTAATTTTGTACTATCTGATATAGGTCAAAACCACTTTCAAACTATTTTTAAAATAGAAAAAATGAATAAAGATCAAGATAGAAGGATAAACAAGTCTGCAAAAGTTAGTTGAACATCATGAAGTAAACAAATAATAAATTTGAAAGTGGTCATGAGAAAATAAGGATAGTCAAAGACTATAAATGATCCATATGAAAAAAATGTATAACAATAAAATATTAATGTAAACCAATAATATAAATACATAAAAATATGATAAAAACCTTATAACTACAATATATATCAAAACTAAGTATTTATATAATACTCATATTTAATATACATGTGTATATATACATTAAAATAGAAAAATTAATATGTATTATTTTTACTTCAACCATCTCACCACCTATTAGTTTTAATGCTTGGAGTTAATTCTTTATTTGAAAAAGACGTACAATTTTAAATAAAAAGAAAGATTACCTTACACTAATTTTTAGAACCAACTATTCGTGAAAAATAAAAACCTTGTCGAGGGAAAGCTTTAGTGAAAAATCTTTGTATATTGGTAAATAATAAAAAATATGACCTCAAAATCTGGTTATTTTTACATTGATTGACGACTATCATCTGATTAAAAATTTATTAAATCCCATATTAAATTGTAGCCAATGATCATTTTTTGGGGTCCTCCATAACAATTTCACCATAGTTGATATGCTTGAATTGTATCCTAATCACCTACCCTTCATCTTCTTCGATGACTGGGTCCAATTCATTGTTAATTTAAAAACCCATTTTTTTTATTTTTACTTATTTTTTATAGAATTCAATGCACATATTTCATTTTTTTCACATTTGTTATCCAGGTTCTTGTCTCCCTAAATTTAATATGTTCATTACATAATTATTGGAATCTGATACATATAATTAGTATAGAAATAAAGCGGTTTTTCTATGATTATTTTAGACACAAAAACTTGAAACACTATGACTTTAGGATTGAGATATTGTTCTAAGAATCTGCATAATGTAAAACAATTCTTATCTATTCTATATTCTTATTTTTAGAAGTGGTGATAGCAAAGTTTGAAATATTTATTTTTGGCAGCGTTGTAACACATTGCACATTGTATAATTAAGTTTCAAATAATAAATTTCACGCTTGTGTAAGGAATATGAATTATCTGTTTTACATTATTATCTATCACATGTTTTCGTGAACCATTTTTTTAAAAATTTATAATATTATTTATTTTATAATATTATTTGTTTTTGGTTTAGTATTAGGGTTAATCGATCCTTTTCCCATTAAAAAATATAATACTTCACAAAATAAAATTTAGTTTGGCTTGTTGGTATATTCGTGAAGGTATTTGATCAACTTATTACAAAATCAATTAACATATTAAAAGTAGAAAATACTTCAATTTTATTCACAAAACAAAATATTTTAAAAGAAATCCCATTATTATTGAATCTCATCCTTCTTTGTTATGCTTTGAGAACTCACTATTTTAGAAGGTGAGCTAGGGATGAGACGACCTTTTTTCTTACTTCGAACAACTTTTCATTCTTCTTCCTCAATTTACCTAAATCTAAATTTAACAGGGAAAACCCATCCTTAGATTTATTTTTATTAGTTTTCTTCTTCTGAACCGTATCAACAAAACTTTTCCCATTTGATTCAACTATCTCAATTTACCTAGATGGGTCTATTAAATATACTACACTTGATCTAATATTCTTTTCCATGAAATTCTCTGAAATTGCCCTTGAAGGCCTAACATTATCTCTTTTCGAAAACACTGTGAGAAGATCCCCTCTTGCTTCCTTCCCTCACGAAGAATCTACTTTCCACTTGGAATTTTTCTATGAAGTTGAAAGATGACCAATTTTAAGACAATTTTGACATTTAAATGGAATCCCTTCAAAATCAATGGATTGGGACCAACACTTGTCTTTCACCTATAGCTCGATCCTTTTAAGAAAATCCTTTGTAATATCTAAACTCACCAAAATCTTGGCAAAAGTCATCCAATTTTTTTTTAGCAAAGACGAATCAATTTACAACACATCTTCGAGCGCACTTCCAATAGTCAAAAGTACATATTTCATCCAAAACTGTAGAGGAAGATATCGCATTCTCAACCAGATGAGTCGAAGAGAAAGATTTTCTATTAAAGGGTTAAAATCAGTGAACTAGGGTTTTATTGGGGGAAGGTGACTTTCAAATCCCCAATATTTTGCTTGAGAGATCATATTACGGTTAGCCAAATAATCAAACGCCACAATAAAAAATTATTTAACACACAGATAAATTTCTAAATTACCTTCCAACAAAAATTTCTAAGAATCCGAAAACCATTGATAAAGAACAGAGAAGAATGACCAAACCCTATCAAAATAACAAACCAAACCCCTTTCCACATACCAATCTTCGCCTTCGAAAATATTTTCAACAGCTTTGTGTTCGAAATTAACAACCAGGGGTTTTGTGGCCACACTCAAAACCCTAAGTTGTTTTACATGAGAAACAGATGGATCCAAAGAAGCCCTAGCTGTATCATTAACCAGCTTGACAGGGGTGAAAGGTTGTCCTGTTGCGTTCCCCTCTCTGTCCTTCCCTACTCCCAAAGTTGCCGGAACATCGAAAGATTTTGCCGACACTAGCTATTTGCTTACCTTGCCGACCACCGTATACTCTCGTCTCTGCCGGGAAATCTCCGCTGCTTCCTTCACTTCAGCATACCCTGTCACCATCCATTCTAGACCTGCGGTTGAAGCTATCGCCCTAATCACGGATATGCGTGATTTTTACATCGCTCAGGATCCTCCCTACTCCTTTTTTATAATATTATTCCCAGACAATTTTTTTCCAAAATAACCATGTAATTGTAGTCTCTCCATTTTAATTAAAAAATGTTATTGTAAAATATGAAAAATATATTATTTTATTTTAAAATTTAAAACCTTTATTAAATTAAATGTACAAATAAAGGGAATTAATAAATTAAGTTGAAATAATTTTCACGTTGCTCTCTTTATATATATATGACACGTTATTTAGTGTACAAGCAACGGAAATAATATTAATGTCCTGCTTACCTCATTAGCCAATTAATTTAGTAAATGGAAGGGTTATAGGAGGATACAAAAAGTTTACTTCCTATAATATAGATTTCAACCGAGTCGAGACACAAACACCTAATTATTTTTACCCACGGTAAATAACTGGGTAAAACAAATATGAGTCCAAAAAATTACACGAAAATAATTTTGATGTTGCTCTTTCTAATTAATATATAGAATTTTTTTGATGATACGTTATTTAGTATAAATAATATCAATTTCTTACTTGATTAATCAATTAATTTATTAAATAAAAAAGTTATAGAAATAAGAAAAGTTTATTGATATAGATAAATGGATTGTAACTAAATTAAGATATAAATTACTAACAATTTTTTATTATATCAAATATTGTGTGAAAAAAATTATATAAATTTAATAAATTACTTTAAAGTTAGAAGAAGGGAAATTATATTATATTTATGTTTTTATGATTTTCTTTTATTCCTTATTGATAATTCGCAATAAATGAGAGTGAAAATGTGTGGCTTGAAATTATAGGATTTTAATTTTAAAAATATGTTTTAGGATATGTAATTAGAGAATGATCAAATTATCTTTATATTTAATAATAATAATAATAATAATAATAATAATAATAATAATAATAATAATAATAATAATAATAATAATAATAATAACAAATTTCAATTATTAGAATGGTTCCAATACCATGCAAACTAATATTATAAGATGTGTCTAAAAACAAACTTATGTTCTTCATTGACTTCTCTAATGAGTATTTGATTTCTTTTGGAATTGTTATGAATGTTAAATAATTTCTCTAGAAAAAGACTAATATATTTATTGATTGTTTATTGATAAATGACTTAAAATTGAGTTATGTTTATAGAAAAATTGAACTCAAATTAAGACCCGATGGATGTCTAAATTGGTATCCAATGATTAAAAAAAAATGTAACAAACAAAATAAAGGTCTAAAAGAAATAGACAAAAGGGAACATATCAATGAGCCCAAGGACATCTTATCACTCTTTATAATATACAAAGTATTGAGATGCTTTTGACACACAACCCAAGATGGAGAAAATGTTTAGGAAAGAGAAAAGAAGACACCTAAAGGATGTTACAGGAAAATATAAAGAATATACAAATTTAATAAATGAGAAAATAAATCTTAATTAAAACAAATAAACGAAAAGTAAAAAAAATATAATAAAATTATAACATATAACAACTTATGAATTCATAAAAAAATATTTTCAATTGTCTAAATTTTATCCAATTTTATATATGTGCATACACATATATTTCATAATAAAAAATAAAACATAATATAAATACAAAATTTTATACATTAAGCTCAAAATCGAATATAGACTAAGACCTGCTAAAACATTATTTCTTATTCTATACATATATGAATAAGCACCAAATAATAATTTTTATTTCAACTTTTAAAAAATGGAAAGAAGATACCTAATTCTGGGGGAATGGAATGGAATTAGATATGCAAAAACAATTGGTCCCCCACACCTAAATATATTCCTACATGAAACTATGAGTGCATCCCCTTATAAGAGTGGCTAATGTAGTTTTGATATATTATCTATAAAAAAAAAAATTAAATAAAATAAAAATTAATGAAATTTTAATATAGTGATGTATATTCCCCAGTGTTATGTATATGAATATGATGATTGGAATGTATTCCTCCATTTATATTTTCAATGAATCTTTAAAAATCATATATCAAATGATTCAAGTTTGGAAGAAACCATGTACAATACAAAACATGAAATCATTGATGTATAGTATAAAAATATATAATGTTGGAAGTATATATGATATGAATATATTTCTCCATATTACAATACAAAATATGAAATCATTGATGTATAATATAAAAATATATAATGTTGGAAGTATATATGATATGAATATATTTTTCCATATTAAATTATGAGATTAGAAATTAAGATCAAAAATAACATGTTCCATAAGGGATAAAAATATATGTAATTTAAAATTAGTAAAAATTTACTTCATGTGGATTTAATAAATAATCAATATAAAAAAATCATGTTAACATATAATAGTTTAAAAAATAGAATAAAAAAGACTTCCTCTTAATAAATTTTTGATAGGAGCCATGAAAACCTAAAGAAACAATGAAGATATTTTACAAGTAATAAATCAAGTAATAATTAAAATACATGTTAATTATAAAATTAAACATGAAATAAATAGTTTAGATGTTTGAATCACATTAAGCACATATAAAACATACAAAACAAGGAAATCATATCAGAGATATAATAAATATTTAGAACACATAGTGAGTATATCAAGTATATTGGAAGCATATCAATCATGATAAAACATAGTTCAAACATATCAAAATACATGGTGTAATCACTATAAGAAAAATAACAAAACTGATAACAACCACTATGAAGGCAAAAGAAGCACATCAAATAGGTAGAAAGCATAAAACTATATGAAATACATAAAATAAATTTAGAAAAGCATATAAATTATTTAAAATATGCGTTCAACACATAAAATACATTTTTTCAATATATACATGACACACAAGAAGAACAATTAGTGTTATGAGAACACACCACAAACATATAAAAATATCAAAATAGATAAACTATTCAAAACCAAAAAGAAGACATTAAGATATGTATGTTGGGAGCACTCACGTGTTGAAAATATTGCACCAGCCATAAACCATTTTAACGGGTAAAATTAGGTTTATTATAAATTTTACACAATAAATAAAGACTTCAATAATCCCAAAAAAGTGTAGGTGAAGGAAAGCAATTTTTAAGCAATTGACAAATGAATGTGAAAAAAGAGATGTATACCTAATGTTGACTTAACTAAGTTCTAATAAAAAATGATGATATTTGAAAGGGAAATCTGAAGTAATGTAGAAGAGTATCTTGAAATTAGACTTGATTATTTGAGATATTGACTAGTATTTTATGGTTCAAAAGACTTCAAATCATGTACAAAATGTTTTGAAAGTTTTAATCGAAAGTTGTACTCTGATCTAGAATAGTTTTTTAAATATAAATCTTTAGGGATGGAAAATTTATGAAAACATTTTTAAAATATAGATGTTTGAAAACGCTTTTACAATATTTAGATCAAATCATTCAAATTTTAGAATTTTTTATCTTACACTTAATCTCAATTCCACATTAATAAGACATACAAAATAGATATTTTAGATATGGAGACTGACGTTTTTGGTCTTCATCCTACCTTTTATAATATGTTTATTCTTTAACACTTAGTACTTAACATATCATCAAGACATTATATTATTATAATTCCCACCCTTAAGAGACATGGGTTTATAAAACAAAACGATATACTATTTTATCATATGCATTCTTTATTTTGGTACGAGTATGTAGTCACAAGTCTTTACAACATAAAGTGAATAAATGTAAAATATATGAACTCCTTCATAAAAAAATGATAAATATAACCAATATATATGAAAATAAATGATTTAGAGTATGTGTATAAATAGAATAATTTGAATTTGTATTTAGACACATCCATAATTAATCAAATGTTATGAAAACTATGAAATCTGAAAATTAAGGAATAAGGAAAAATGGAAAAGGAGTACAAAGGATTTACACTTAACTTCACCACTTTCATACTACATGATAAAGGTCCAAAAAAACTGGTCATACAATTTTCAAAATAGTTAAAGTGATAATATCTAAGGAAGCAAAGATAAATAAGCTTACAGAAGTTGGGTAAGCATCGCGAGGTAAATAAATGGCATATTCAAAGTGATTATGAGGAAATGAGGACAGTGAAAGATTGTAAAAGATCTATGTGAATAAAAAGTGTATTAATAATATTCTAATGTAAATAAACAATCTAACCATATGAAATAATGATGAACATATTATAACTAAAATAATTATACCAAAATTTGAATGATACATGATACCCAACTTTAATGTGCATGTTTACATGTATATTAATGTAAAACAATCAATATATACTATTTTTACTACAGCCACCTCATCCACCTTATCATTTATAAGGTATATTAAAAATTAATTATTAATTTTAAAGAGAGATGAAATTTAAAATAAGGAGAGATTATCTGCCATCAAAATATAACATCTACAAATTTCAAAACTTAAAAACCTTATACAAGGAAAAATTTAGTGGAAATTTTTTATCGTATTGACAAATTGTGCCAAATCCAACTTTAAAATTTGGCTATCGTTACTTGGATTGTCGACGACCAATTCTTTAGGATCTTGTTACATCTTAAACAATCCAACATCGAACATCCATTCCATGATCCATTATTTTTATTTAGCTATATTTTATATGCTTTAATTGTATACTAATCACCCAGACTTCATAGTGTATGTTCAATGACTAGGTTTTATTCATGGTTTATTTATTTATTTTTAAATTTAATTTATACTTGTTTGGCATACATGTTCAGGTCATATTTTAGATTAATTTAATGAGACCATTTATTCTCTAGGTCCGTATCTTTTTGAATTTGTTACATTTGTTACATAGAATTCATTATATATAATTGTTATACAAATAAATAGGATTTGTTATAATTATATAACACATTTGAAAAATTGAATCCTTATGATTATAATTGAGAAATCATTATAATAATATATAAAGTTCGAAATTTTTCTTATGTATTTTAGATTCTCATTTTTAGGAGTGGTTATAATGAATATATATATATTTGTGGCAACGTTGCAATGCATAACACATTGCATAATTAAGATTCAAATAACAAATTTTAGTGTTGCGTAGTTTATATGAAATGTTTTTTTTATATTTATATTTATATTTTTATATTGTTATTTATCTTATAATATAATTATAAGAAATAAGTTTTCTGAAAAAAATTGTCTAGTTTTTTTTAGACTTTCTGAAAATAATTATCTAATTTTTTATTTGAGAAATATGTACATAAATATTTCTAAGAAGGTTATTTCTAATTATTATTTAATACGAAATCCTTATATCTTTATTTTTAGCTTCCTTATTTTTAATGTGAAAACAATAGTAGATCTTTAATGTTGACGAACAAAGTAAAAAATTTGAAACAAAAGACGAAAAAAGTATAATGGACAAGCATAAACTGATAACCAAGAATAATTTTTCAATATGACCCTGAATCTTAGGATTGCAGATAATATGCGCACAACCCAATTGTAAATTTATGATGAGTTGATTGTAATTGGTGATACAGTGACTGTCATAATGATATAGTCTTATTTATTATATATTTCTTTATAAAATAGAAACTTTGAATTTAATATTTTTAAAATATTGTTTAAATATTATATGTTTAATATTTTATTATTTTAAATTGCATGTGCAATGCATATCATTATCTTGATGCATATATTATATTATTGTTGAAGGACAACATTTATGCATCATGGAAATGAAACAAGTATACAAATAGTAAGAAAACAGTAAATTATGACATAAATTTTCTTTTTAATATGCCAATACACTTTAGAAAGTTTGAATAATTCCAAAAATGGAAAATAACTTAAAAAAATTATGTAGATTGTGTACAGTTATTTTTCCATGAGATAGGTATAGTAGTGAAATTTTTACTAGATTTTTATAGCAGTTACAATGGACACAAACTATATAATTCCATCGATTCAATAATTGATTGTTAATTATTAACAATACACTAGTCCTTTTTTTCTCACATAAAAATTGACGATATTCCACTCATCTTGATGGCCTTCATAATTTTACTGATTTGGCTATTTTAGTTGTAAAATAAATTTAGTACCACCAGAATAAGATCAAATCTAGTAATATTGATTATATTGATTAAAAATTATTTTTTTTGATTAGTTAATTATTTAATTTAGAAATATATTTATAAAGTACTCATATTTATGTATTTCATCTGACTAGTACTTATTTATTTAACATTAATAATGAATGAAAAATGTGTATTATTTTTTTAATATATTTTAAATCTCTTAAGTATTTGGTATAAGTAAAGATGAAGGTTTTATATACCCCACGACTTTGTACAAAAGTGAAAAGGATATAAAAATGAGGCTCACATGAAATACCTATGGTACACTAATGGCAAGCAAAATCCAAAATAATGAACAACCAATAAAACAACAACAAACCTAAAAACCATCTTAGTGAGAAGACTCTTCAGCATCCAATCCATCCACAGGGTATAAAAATTGGAACTTTCAGTAAACATTCTGCATCCCAGTTACCAACCTTGTAAAAACCTACACCATAAAGCTATTAAAAATTAGTGAATCTGCTGAAGTGGATTTTACCCCCTCTGTCTCTTTTTCGGGAGTGCATGATCATATTCATAGACTTTGAGGCCTTTTTAAGACTTCATTTTCTTTTCCTTAAAACCTTGGTCTAATCCACTTTTGTCTTATAGAGGTGATATTGTAAACAAGGGGATAGAAATTTTGACAAATTCAAAGACTAAAAACTTCCATTTGAAACATAGGGAGTTTTACCTTTGGTTATGTTGGGGGATCAAACCAACAATAGATTACACTTGTGAAAGCAATAAATGCGGAAATAAATCAGATAGATAAGTAACTGAAATGATAAATAGCACAGAACAAGATATACAAGAAAACACCCTGAAAACTTGTATTGAAACTCTTTACAATAGGAATACAATGAAGAAACTTCGTTCTTCCACATCTCTCTCAGATGCACACAAGATCTCTCACTAGATCTCTATTCCTCAAGAGCTCTCTCTCAAGTACACTCAAATCCAACAACCTGGATTGATGCAACTCTGTACTGTCCTTCAAACATTCACAATGTTCTACTCTTATAGTTCTACGCTCTTCTCTTACACACTAAGCTAAGAAGATCTTTCCTACATATAGAAATAGGAAACATGAGCATGCACTTACAACAAACAGTTAAGCCTCTTCAACAAGGGCTCTAAAAATAATATTGCTAATAATAGAGACGCGAGCTTGAGACTACAACTCAAACTCATCATGCAAACACTCGCTTCTGTCCTCGGAAATCGCTTTCTGGACACACAGGTAACCGACGTCGGTCCCTGCCTATTCGCCTGTGACAGTCGTCGGCCGACCCTAATGCCGACGTCGACGCCTCTGCAACTGCTACTGACTGACGTCGGTCGCTCCTGACCGACGCCGGCGTCTGTGTAGACCCGAACCTGTTTTAGTATGCTCCTTGGTGAAGCTTTTAGCTCCACACCCTAACAATCTCCCACTTGGAGATAAACCAGCTGCACCAACCTGTACAGCAACATCTTCTAGCTCATCCATCTTCAACTCAATCATGAAGACCAATAGAAGTTGAATGAAGATTCAACTTCTCCTTCGTAACTGGCTTTGTTAACATATCAGCAGGATTCTTGTCTGTATGTTTTTTCTCCAGCTTCAACTCACCATCTTCCAATACCTGCCGTATGAAGTGGTACCTTAGCTGTATGTGCTTGGTTCTTGAATGAAAGGCCGAATTCTTGGCCAAATGGATTGCACTTTGACTGTCACTATACAATCTGCAACTCCCATGCTCCCTTCCAAGCTCTTCCATGAACCGTGTCATCCATATCATCTCCTTGCTAGCTTCTGTAGCTGCAATATACTCTGCTTCTGTAGTTGACAAGGCAACAACCTTCTGCAACTTAGATATCCAGC
Organism: Torreya grandis; assembly: GCA_037957365.1. Lineage (NCBI taxonomy): Eukaryota > Viridiplantae > Streptophyta > Pinopsida > Cupressales > Taxaceae > Torreya > Torreya grandis. Next base: position 4,633,939 of record JARHVA010000559.1, on the reverse strand, counting down.
TAACTGCCGTTCCACCTACAGTAAAAACATAACCTGTGGTGCTCCTCCTGCCATCCAAATCCCCTACCATATCTGAATCTACATAACCATGTAGAGAAGTATCTGAACCTCCATAGCACAAATGCTTGCTGCTGGTTCCTCTCAGATATCTAAGGATCCATTGAACTACCTTCCAATGTTCCTTACCTGGATTGGCCATATACTTACTTACTACTCCCACTGCTTGGGCAATATCTGGTCTAGTACACACCATTGCATACATCAAACTTCCTACTGCGGAAGAATATGGAACCTTACTCATGTACTCTACCTCATCATGTGAATTGGGACATTGTTCTTTACTTAACTTAAAATGTCCAGCCATAGGTGTACTTACCGGTTTTGCATCCTGCATATTAAACCTCTCCAACACCTTGTTCACATAATCTTCTTGAGAAAATATCAACCTGTGATTTTTTCTGTCTCTCCTAATGCTCATGCCAAGGATCTTCTTCGCTGCTCCCAAATCCTTCATAGCAAACGTTTGAGCTAACTTCACCTTAAGCTCAGAGATATCCTGCATGTGAGACCCTACAACCAGCATGTCATCTACATACAACAATAGAATAATATATCTACCGTTATCAAATCTCTTGAAATATACACAATGGTCTGATTGACACCTACTGTAGCCATGCTCAGTCATAAACCTGTCAAATTTCAAGTACCATTGCCTTGGAGCTTGCTTGAGGCCATACAAGCTTTTCTTTAACCTGCACACAAACTTCTCCTTACCCTTGACCTCAAATCCTTCTGGCTGTTCCATATAAATTTCTTCATCCAAATCTCCATGAAGAAACATTGTCTTAACATCTAGCTGCTCGAGATGCAAATCCTCAAAAGCAACCAAAGACAATACAACCCTTATTGAAGTCATTTTAACAACTGGAGAAAAAATCTCGCCAAAGTCAATACCTGGCTTTTGTGCAAATCCTTTTACTACTAATCTAGCCTTGTATCTCATCTGTCCATCCTCACTTTCCTTCAACCTGTAGGTCCATCTGTTCTTCAGTGTTCTCTTACCAGCTGGCAACTCAACCAAATCCCATGTTTGGTTCTCTCTTAAGGACTCCATCTCCTCAACCATGCCATGCTCCCACTTACTCCTGGACTCCACCTGTAATGCTTCTTCAAAACTCTCTGGTTCTCCACCATCGGTTAGCAATAAATAATATAAGGAAGGAGAATATCTAATTGGAGGCTTACTTACCCTTTCAGACCTCCTAGTGGGTGTCTTGGACTCGTTCTCAACAATCTGTCCACCCAAATTTTCTGACAGTGACTGACCTCGGCCACCTGTAGACCTATTACTGGCCGACGTCAGTTCTGCCTGGCCGACGTCGGTTCTTGGTCTGCCGACGTCGGTCTCTGTATGATCGACATCGGTTTTTGTACTGCCGACGCTGGTTCCTACCCTGCCGACGTTGGTCTCTGTGTTTTCCTGCAAGTGATTATTTCTTTTTCCCGTGAGCTCATTTTGGACCATAACTTCATCCAATTCACCATTGCTCTGCCCAGATTGATCTAGCTTCCTTATCTGATCACTGTACATCACTCTTTCATTGAAAACAACATCATGACTCCTGATTATCTTGTTAGTTCCTAGATTCCAAAATCTGAAACCAAAATCATCTAAGCCATAGCCTATAAACGTGCACCTCATAGACTTAGGATCAAGCTTCTTTCTATTTTCCTTATCTATATGCACAAAGGCTTCACTACCAAAAACTTTGAGATATGAGAGATCTACTTTTTTACCTGTCCATGCCTCTTCTGGAATTCCACCATCCAAAGCTGTAGAGGGTCCTCTGTTAATCAGGTACACTGTGGTGTCAACTGCTTCTGCCCAAAACTCTAAGGGCAACCCTGCATGCAATCTCATACATCTTGCACACTCCATGATAGTTCTGTTCATCCTTTCAGCAATACCATTCTGCTGAGGTGTCCTTGGAACCATCCTTTGCCTACGGATTCTGTGTGTATAACAATACAATTTGAACTTAAGACTGCAGAGCTCACCGCCATTATCAGATCTCAGGCACTTTAATTTTCTGCCTGTTTCATTCTCAACCATAGCCTTCCAAAACTTAAAAGTCTCAAAAACATCAGATTTCTTTTTAATATAGTAGATCCATACCTTTCTTGTGGCGTCATCTATGAATGTAACATAGTACCGTGATCCGCCAATAGAGGCTACCTGAGCCAGTCCCCACACGTCTGTGTGAACAAGCTGTAACTTCTGCCTTTTCTTAGTAGACCCGGTCTTGAGAAAACTAACCCTTTTCTATTTTTCAAATACACAATGCTCACAAAATTCTAGATCCATACTTTTCAAATCTGAAAGCATACCTTTAGAATTAAGAATTGACATCCCCTTCTCACTCATGTGGCCAAGCCTTGAGTGCCACAATTTACAATCCACATCTGAAGTAGATAAAACTGAAGGAGATTTGTTAGTAACACAATTACACAAATAGAGAGTACCTTCTCTCTTACCTCTGGCCATAACTAGTGCACCCTTGGTCACCTTCCAAGAATCTGCTGTGAGAGTTACTGTACAACCCTCATCACCTAGCTTACCTACAAAAATCAAATTTCTCTTCAAACTAGGAACATGCATCACATCTCTCAACACCCATGTGTTGCCATTCTGCATCTTCAGCTGCACTTTACCTTTGCCAGTAATCTTACAAGGCTCATCATCCCCTAAGTACACTATTCCAAAATCTCCATGGATATAGTCACTGAAATATTCTCTGTTAGGGGTAGCATGGAAAGATGCACCAGAATTTAATACCCAAGATTCTATGTTATTATGCAAAGAGAAAATTAAAGCATCTTGTGCAATACCTGCAACCTTGGCTTCTTTCTTTCCTTCATGCTGGTTGTCCTCCTTAGGCTTTGACCAACAATCTCTGCTTATGTGCCCCATCTTTCCACAATTCCAGCATTGTGGCTTCCTGCCATTTCTGGATTTGGATCTTCCTCTCACCTTAGACTTAGATCTTGATCTCCTCTTGCTCTTTTCTTTTTGCCTTCCCTTGCTCTCAAAATTTAAAGCGTTCCCAAATGTCTCTTCTGTGCTTTTTCTGCGTATTTCCTCATTCAAGATAACACTAACAACATCCTCTACTTTCAAAATATTTGATGCAGATGCAGTATTAGAAACTGCCATTACTAAGCCATGCCAGCTTTCAGGCACAAAACATAATATTAAAAGATCTTTTATTTCATCTTCAAATACAATATTGACAGAACTTAACTGATTAACAATTCCATTGAAATCATTCAGATGAGTAGAAACAGATCCACCTTCATTCATATGCAAATTAAATTATTGCTTCATAAGATATACCTTATTTGAAGCTGAGGGTTTTTCATACATATTTGCTAACGTAGTCATCAACTCTACCGTTGTTTTTGCCTGTGACAAATTAGATATCACAGTGGAGGCCAGACTCAGTCTTATAGACCCAAGAGCCTTTCTGTCAAGAACTTCCCATTCTTCATCCTCCATGTCCTTGGGCTTCTTTGCTATCCCACCTAACGGTAAGTAGAGATATTTCTGATACAGATAGTCCTCTATCTGCATTCTCCAATGTTGGTAGTTCTTGCCATTAAACTTTTCCATTCTCAACTTACTTTCTTCTGCCATTGCTTCTCCCACTCAAACAAAAATTCCTGCAGAAACCCCTGTGAGCAACCTGTAATCTGTAACCTGTAACCTGTAACGAAGGCTCTGATACCACTTGTTGGGGGATCAAACCAAAAATAGATTACACTTGTGAAAGCAATAAACATGGAAATAAATCAGATAGATAAGTAACTGAAATGATAAATAGCACAGAACAAGATATACAAGAAAACACCCTGAAAACTTGTATTGAAACTCTTTACAATAGGAATACAATGAAGAAACTTCGTTCTTCCACACCTCTCTCAAATGCACATAAGATCTCTCACTAGATCTCTATTCCTTAAGAGCTCTCTCTCAAGTACACTCAAATCCAACAACCTGGATTGATGCAACTTTGTACTGTCCTTCAAACATTCACAATGTTCTACTCTTACAGTTCTACGCTCTTCTCTTACACACTAAGCTAAGAAGATCTTTCCTACATATAGAAATAGGAAACATGAGCATGCTCTTACAACAAACAGTTAAGCCTCTTCAACAAGGGCTCTAAAAATAATATTGCTAATAATAGAGACGCGAGCTTGAGACTACAACTCAAACTCATCATGCAAACACTCGCTTATGTCCTCAGAAATTGCTTTCTGGACACACAGGTAACCGACGTCGGTTCCTGCCTGTTCGCCTGTGACCGTCATCGGCCGACCCTAATGCCGACGTCGGTGCCTCTGCAACTGCTACTGACTGATGTCGGTCGCTCCTGACTGACGCCGGCATCTGTGTAGACCCGAACCTGTTTTAGTATGCTCCTTGGTGAAGCTTTTAGCTCCACACCCTAACAGGTTAGTATAACATTTGGTTCAGTCATGGATTCTTCCATTTCAATATTTGGTTGCACTATGGATCCTGATTCCTTAATCTTTTTTGCTAACATATTTCCAATCCTTAGAGTCATGGAGGTCTCCCTTGTATCCGTGACTCCAAAATCTTCCAAAGCCAAGATAGACTGCATAGATTATTGCACTTCATGTTTCATGTCCAAGGAAAGTCCTATTGATTTTACACTATATTTTTAGGAGGAGGAATCTTAATAGTTCTTTTTGAATTAGACATATTTATCTTTGTGGAGTTCACATATAATGTACACATTGAGTTTACATGTCACTTGTTCATCTTGGAATTAATAAAACTTGATATCTTACGTCATGGATTTTTCCTTAGCTTGCTAAGTTTTTACTATGTAAATCATGTGTTTTGTCTCATGCTTGTTGAGGATTTACTTGTTTAATTATCTCTAAAATTACATTCTATTATTTTTACTTAGTTTTAGAGTGCATGGCTTCTTGAAAGTCGTATCAAAGTGAGTTTACGCTTATTATGCAATAATTGTGTTCTCAATTTGGTGTTGTTTTCTGTAGCATCAAATGATAAAAGTTACAAGTGCAAAGTTTGAAGTGGATAAGTTTAATGGAAAGAACAACTTTGATTTGTGTAAACTCAAAACAAATGATGTTTTGGTGAAATAGGGGATGCACAAAGCCTAGGATGGAAAGGCAAAGAAACCTATGGTAATGAATGATGATGACTGGGAAGAATTGGATAAAAAAGCTCTTAGTATAGTATGATTGTGTTTAGCATATAAGGTTATTTTAAACATAGTTGGAGAAAAGACTATGGTAGAATTATGGACCAAATCAGAAGGCCTTTATATGATGAAATATATAACAAATCATATTTATTTAAATAGTAATTATAAACATTATGAATTATTGAAGGTATGAAAATTGTTGATCATTTAAATATTATCAAAACTATGTTATGCTAGTTGACTAGTATTGGTGTGAATGTGGATGAAGAAGACAAGGCAATCCCCTTGTTATTTAATTTGCTAGATTCTTATGGTCATGTAGTAACTTCCATTAGATTTATTACTCTTGATGAGCTTGAATACAATTCTATTATGGGAACATTATTGGTTGAGGAGACAAGGAAAAAATCTAGTCTATAGACTTTTACGCCTGAAGCTATGGTTGTTAGGGGAAGATCTGGAGAAAGAGGGAAACGATTTAGAGGCATATCTAGATCTAGGTAAATATCCAAGAAGAGTAAGGCAAAGTACAAGCACTGTGGTAAATCATGAGATATTAATAAGGATTGCTAGAAAAGAAAAGAAGCCGAAAAGAAGGAAAAATTCACCAAGTGAATTGACTAGAAACAAGTGAAGGTATGAGTGATGAAGTTTTATCTATTTGTAATGTTTCCTCTTATCATTATGAATAATTATTGGATTCAAGTGCTACACATAACATATGTAATCATAGAAGTTGCTTTTATTCTTACCAAACCCTTGATGGGAGTTCTATTCTTTTGGGAAATAATGTTTCTTATAAGGATAAAAGGATTGGTGGAATTAAAATAAAAATGTTTGATGGTATAGTAATGACTCAAAAATAAGTAAGACATGTACTATAAATTAAATTAATTCTTATCTTATTTGAGTGAATTAGTTTCCTATGATTATAAGTTCAGAGGTCAAGGTGGAGGTCTTAATGTGTCTAAACATGCTTTCATCATAATGAAGGCTCTAAAAGTTAGGAACCTTTACATATTTAAATGCAATGTAGATATCATTGAATCACATGTGATATCTTAAAAAATAGAACACCATGCTCATATATGACATCCAAATTTCGGCCACATGAGTGAAAAAGGGTTAAAGGTACTAAAAAATTATGAGTTACTTCCTGGTTTAAAATATTTAGATTTTTATTTATGCAAGCATTATGTTTTTAAGAAACAAAGTAGACATAAGTTTAGTTTAAGAAGTCATGTAAGTAAATGTTTTCTTGACTATATTCATTCTACTGGGTGGCATCCAACCCATATAATTTTATATGGATGGTCATCATGTCTTGTTAAGTTTATAGATGATTACTTCCAAAAAGTATGGATCTACTATCTAAAAAGAAAGTTTGATGTTTTTAGTTCGGATATGGCACATAAGTGAGTCCCACTTGGTGACCAAGTACATCCAAACCCAGAAAAAATTGGGATTCGAACAAACCCCCTTCATTTGAAGGGGGTTCGTTCAAACCTCCAAGTGTAATTTTTAAAGGAGGTCAAAGATTTACTTAGGCATTTGATTAATTTTTGATTAATTTGAATGATATTTGGTGGGGTTCAAATGAAGGGGATTATAATGAAGGGGATTTGTTTGAACCCCCTTCATTCTAACCCCCTATTGAAAATATTTTCATTGATGTCAAAGTTTTAACATTGATGATAAAGGCCCCATAGCATTTAATGGTGTTTTTAATATTCATATATTGGATAATGTGTGTTAATATTTATTTAATATTAAATAATATATTTTTGGTTGCATATAAATCAAGAGAGGGCCCATGGAGAAGTCAAAGAGTCACGGGGTATAGACAAAAGAGGAATGGGACACATTTTCCCATGAAGAGTCATCTTGAGGAATTTCAAGTGTCACCAAATGAAGATAAAAGAGGGTATGTTACATTTTATCATGAAGAGTCACCTTAAGGAATTTGAAAGGTCACCAAGATAAACACAAAAGAGGAAAGAATGCATTTTGCTTATGAAGGGTCACCATGTGACTTTTTAAATGCAAAGATATGAAGGGTCATGCAAGTTTGGCACCATATTCCATGAGGATTGAAGGGTCACAAAGAGTGAATACCAAAGGTCATTTGGAAAGCTATAGATAAAGGCTTGAGAAAATATTTGTAATATGCAAGAGAGTGCATGGTTTTATAATTATTATATATAAGAAAAGAGGAGAGAAAAGCATGAGATATTATAGAGTTGTATCATTTGTTTAGTAATAAACATCAAGAGATAGTTGTTTTTAATACATAGGAGGGGTTGGTGCCCACAAATAGTTATTGTGTTAGTGCTCGACAAAGGGGTTGGTGCTCCTATAAGTTGGTGCTCATTCATATACTAGATATTGTTCTCTGTGGCTTTTCCTACTTTGGGTTTTCATGTAAAAATTATGGTCTCTCTCTCTCTCTCTCTCTCTCTCTCTCATGGGGTACATGTTATTGTTTCAATTTTATTGCATATCTTGCATGTGTGATTAAGTGATTAAAAAACAAATCAGATTAAGAAAAAGATATATAATATACTGATTCACACCCCCTCAGTATAATTCATGCTTAAAAATTAGTATCAGAGCAGGTTCCTTTTTAAAATGTTTTATAGCTTTAAGGTCGATCAGGGAAAGCACGATGGCTAGATCACATGAAAGCTTTTATACAAATAAAGAACCTTTCTTTGATTGGATAAATTATGATTTTTGGAGCATAAGGATGAGGACTTATTTTATGGCCCTTGGATTCAACATTTGGCAAGTAGTGGTGAAGGAATATGAAGAGCCACAAACACTTGTAACTACTCCAGTGGAAAAGAAGGAAAGTGAAAATAATGATAAAACTTTAAATGATATTTTATGTGGTTTATGTGAATCAAAATTTGTTAAAGTTATGCAATATAAATCTACTCATGAAACTTGGGTAAAGCTTGAGAATATTTACAAAGGTGATGGAAAGTTTTAGGAAGCTAAGCTTTAGAATTTTAAAAGATAGTTTGACAGTTAGAAGATGGAAGAGGAAGAAAATATAGCAAGTTACTTTTTATAGGTTAATCAAATAGTTAATCAGATTCAAGGTCTTGGAGAAAAGTTTGAAGAATCAATCATGGTACAATTTTTTTTAAAGTCTCTACCATTGAGATATGATGCAAAAGTTTTGGCAATTGAAGAGATGAATAATTTAGCCAAGGTAAAGATGGATGAGCTACATGGAAATTCTTATGGCATATGAGATGCAGACCGAAAAAGAGAAACCCTTAAAGAGAGAAGCTATTTTTAAGACATCAAATAAAGAGAAGGCTAAGATTCAAGAGTCAAGTGAAAGTTCTAGCAATGATGAAGATGACAATAGAGCTCTATTCATTCATAAGCTGAAAAAAGGCACAAATAAATATCAAGAAAAATTACCTTTTAAATATTTTAATTGTCAAAAGATTGGACATTTTGGAGCTAAATTCCTAAATAAGGGTAATGGTGACAATGAAGAAGAAAATTCTACATACAAGAAAATTTTTAAAGGAAATTTCAAAAAAGAATTTAAGAAGAAGAGTTTGTATTCTAAATATTTTAGCTCAGTCAAAAATAGTGGAGCCAGTGATTCAGAAGAAGAAGAGATTCTATTCACGGCCATACATGAAGGTGCCTTTACAATCAAAAGTATAAATAATCAAGAAGAAGAATATGATCAAGCTAAAGTGAATCTGTAAGGATAAATTTTTTGTGTCTTAGAAGAGTTAAACGTTATTGAGAATAAGAATCAAGGATTGAAGCTCCAGATCAATAAAAATAAAAAGGAGTAGAAGGGTATAATTGAAGATCTACAAACACACTTTGAAGAAGCCAATAAGAATGAAAAAGATCTAACGACATACTTGTAAAAATTAAGTGAAGAATGTGAAAGGTATGTTATTGAAATTGCTTCTTTAAAAGCATGTCATGAGAAAACAAATAAAACAATCAATGATAAACAAGCCAATTATTCAAAATTTGAGAATAACACTAATATGTTGAATAAGATATTAGAAAGTTAATCATCAATGTCAGATAAAATAGGTATTAGATTTGAAAAAGAGAAAGGGGAGGCCACTACTTTAACAGACAAGGTTAACAAAAAAAAAGGAGCTATGTTGAAGCTCTTACAAAATAAGAAATAGAAAGGGAAGAAGCTAAGAATATAGAGGACATCTCAAATAAAAAAGGCTAGATGGAACAGATCAACAAAAGGTAATCATGTCAGAGATACACAAACATGTCTTATTTGTATGGTTACTATTTTTATTATAATGGATATGGTCATAAGAAAATGAAATATCAAAAAATGGCTAACAATTTTAGAATTAAGGAGAAGAAAATTCATGTAGAGTCAAACAGAAGCCACAACTCTTTTGTTCTTCTATTAGGTTTTAATGAAGAGGCCATAATATGTTACAAGTGCAATAACTTCAGACACATAGCCTAGTATTATTGAATCATGTTTGAGTCAATCCAAAAGGACCAAAATTTTAAGGCTTCATTCATCAACAAGAAAGTTCAGATAGGTTCATGGCAGAAGAAACAACCTGAAAAGTCTATGTTGGTATAGATGGCTTTGCATGCAAGAAATTAAAAAAAGCCATGGTTCATTCATAGTAGACGTTTGAGACACATGATAGGAGATAATAGCAAGTTCATAACCTTGAATAAAATCAATAGTGGTGCAGTAAAATTCAAAGATAATACTACTACCATAATTACCAAAAAAGGTACACTAAGTTTGGATAATGGTAGAACTAAAATTGAAAAAGTTTTATATGTAGAAGGTCTTAGTCATAATATTTTGAGTGTAATTGAAATGTGTGATTAGGGGCATCCACTAAATTATTATATAGAAGGTTATGAAATTTGAAAAAAATATTCAGATGTGTTGGTTGTACATGTTCAGAGAACAAGCAATAATTTATATATGTTTTTAGACATCATAGGTCAAAGATGTTATTTGAGTCACATTGAAAAAAGTTGGCTATGACATAGGAGAATGGGACATATAAATTTTGAAAATATTGTCAACATCAACAAGAAGTAGTCAAAAATATTCCAAAGATTACAAAGACATTCAACACACTTTGTGAACCTTGTCAGCATGGGAAGTAGGTCAGAAGGTGGTTTAAAATAAAAGAATACTTGACCACTCAAATGTTATATCTTGTTCACACTAATTTGTGTGGACCTATGAGAACTCAAAGTACTCAAGGTAAAAAATATTTTATGTTGCTTATAGATAATTTTTCACATATGACTTGGGTAATATTTTTAAATAAAAAATCAAAAGTTTTTAGACATTTCAAAGTATTCAAAGCATTAGTTGAGAATGAAACCAGTTTGAGGAGAATTCATGTTAGATAAATTTATTGATTATTGTGAATACCATGGAATAAAGAGACATTATTTAGTAACCAAAACTTCACAACAAAAAGGAGTAGTTGAACAAAGAAATAGAATAGTTTAGGAGATGGTGAGGACAATGTTAAATTAATCTGGGATACTAGATAAATATTGGAGATAGGTAGTTGGTAAAATAGTCCATATTTAAAATAGATCATTATTGAGAGTCAATAGTGACAAGACTCTTTATGAACTATAGAAAGACAAACCATCTACAATTGATTATCTCAAAGTTTTCGAACACAGATGCTTCATAAAAAGAACTGATAAAAAATTGAGTATGTTTGAATCTAAAAAAGATGAAGGTATAATTATTATTTATTCTTACAAAATTAAATCTTTTAAATGTTATAACAAAATAACCAAGAAAATAGTTGAAAGTAGAATTGTCAGGATAGAAGAAAATGTAGCACAAAGAATAAGTGACCCAAAAAACATTTTTTAAACTGATTTAAGATGAATATTTTGAAGAATCTAATGAAGATGAGAAGAAGGAGAAAAAGGACACCAAAACTCCATCCAAATATGTTCAGAGAAATCACAATGAAAGTGACATCATTAGGGACATAAATGAATAAATTTACACGAGAAGAATGACGATAAGTGAATCTGAGCAAGTAAATTTCTCTTTGTTATCAAAGATACAAACTAGAACTTTTTCAGAAGTTAGACATGATAAGCATTGGGTTAAGGCAATGGATGAAAAATTAAATCAGATATAAAATAATGATACTTGGGAATTAGTGCCTAGACCAAAAGATCACAATGTCATAGGAAAAAAATGGGTTTACATAAATAAGTTGAATGAAAATAGAGAAGTGACTAGGAATAAAGCAAGATTAGTATGTAAAGGAGATGCTTAGATTAAGGGAATATATTTCAAAGAAAATTTTACACCAGTGGCAAGGATAGAGGCTATTCGAATGTTTCTTGCATATGTAGTGTTTAAAATTCTTAATGTGTTTTAGATGGATGTAAAATCTACCTTCCTAAATGGGAATCTAAAAGAAGAGGTCTATTAAGCATCCTGAGGGATTTATTATTTCAAATATTAATAACCATGTTTGCAGATTGGAAAAAGTACTATATGGATTAAAACAAGCTCCCAGAGCTTGGTATGCAAGACTTGAAAAGTACTTACAAGATTAAAGTTTCAAGAGATGATTTGATGACATTAATCTCTATATCAAAATAGAATGTGAGCATCAATTGATTGTTGTGGTATATGTTGATGACATCATTTTTGAAGTAAAAATTGAAAATATGACAAAAGAATTTTTTGATAACAAGCAAAAAGAATTTGAGATGTCTATGCTTAGAGAATTTCTATTTTTTTAAAATTACAAATATTTCAGTTAGATAAAATAATTTATATATCTCAAATTAAATATGCCAATAAAATGTTGAATAAATTTAGTTTTAAGGATTGTGCACCAGTTGGTACACCAAGGAGTACATCAAATAAGGTGAGCAAGAATTAAGATTCACTTGTTGTAGATCAATCTTTGTATAGATCTATGATTAGTAGTCTTTTATATTTGACAACATCAAGGCTAGACATCGTGCATGCTATAGGTATGGTTGCAAGATACCAGTTAACTCCAAAAAATAGTCATGTTCAGTTGGTAAAAAAGATATTTAGATATATCAAGGGGACATTGGATTATAGATTGTTGTATCCCACAAGCAGAGATTTCACTTTTGTTGCTTATATAGATTAAGATTGGGCAGGTTAATTGGATGATAGAAAGAGTATAAGTGGAAGAGTTTTATTCCTCAGTGATAGCTTAGTATCATGGCTAAGTAAAAAATAGAATTTAGTATCACTCTATATAGCTGAAACATAATATATTACAATAGTATTGTGTTGTACTCAAGTGCTTTGGATGAAACAAACTTTGGAAGATATCAAGGTAAAATATGATGAACCTATTTTTATTTTTTGTGACAACACAAGTGCTATTAATATTTTAAAGAATCCAGTGCTGCATTCAAGAGAAAAAAATATTCCCATTAGATATCACTTTTTGAGAGAGCAGGTTGTAGATCAATAGGTTAAGATGGAATATATCAGTGCTACAAAGCAGATTGTAGATATTTTTACAAAGGCACTACCAAAAAACACATTGAGCATCTATGGAAGAAGTTGGGAGTAATTTATTTTACTTCCTACTATTGAAAGTCAGCATCAATTGACATGGAGCTAAGTGTTAGCTCTAAGATAGGCCCTTTGCCATTGATTTCAAAGGGGGAGAAGAATAGAAATAGGTATAGGTGCAAAAATAGATACAAAAAATAGGTACAAGTTAATAAAGTAAGAGGGAGTTATTGTATATTTTTTAGATGGTAGTATGTGTAGATTTGAAGATGTGGTAGTTTCAGTTTGAGGTTTCCATCAATGACAAATGGGGAGATTGTTTGAAATATTGTCATTAATGTCAAAGCGCTAGCATTGGTGATAAAATCCCCATAGCATTTAATGGTGTTTTAAATATTAATATATTGGCTAATGTGTGTTAATATTTATTTAATATTAATGAATATATTTTTGGTTGCATATATGTCAAGAGAATGCCCATGAAGAAGTCAAAGAGTCATGGGGTAAAGATAAAAGATAAATGGGACACATTTTCCCATGAAGAATCATCTTGAAGAATTCCAAGAGTCATAAAATGAAGACAAAAGAGGGTATGGCACATTTTTATATGAAGAGTCACCTTAAGGAACTCAAAAGGTCACCAAGATAAAGACAAAAGAGGAGAGGATGCATTTTGATTATGAAGGGTCACCATGTGACTTTTCAAATGTAAGGATATGAAGGGTAATGCAAGTTTGGCACCATTTTATATGAGGATTGAAGGGTCACAAAGGGTGGATCCCAAAGGTCATTTGTAAATATATAAATAAAGGCTTGAGAAGCCATTTGTAATATGTAAAATAGTGCATGGTTTTGTAATTATTTTATATAAGAAAAGAGGAGAAAAAAGCAAGAGATGTTGTAGATTTATATCATTTGTTGAGTAAGCAACATTGAGAGATAGTTATGTTTTATACACAAGAGGGGTTGGTACTCATATGGGTTGGTGCTCACAAATATTTGTAAGGGGTCGGTGCTCTTATCAGTTGGTGCTCACAAATAGTTATTGTGTTGGTGCTCAGCCAAAGGGTTGGTGCTCCTACAAGTTGGTGTTTTTGAACTTTATAATTTGAGTTGGTGCTCAATCATATAGTTGAGATTATTCTCCATGTTTTTTCTCAATTTGGGTTTCCATGTAAAAAATTGCTCTCTCTCTCTCTCTCTCTCTCTCTCTCTCTCTCTCTCTCTCTCTCTCTCTCTCTCATGTGGTGCATGTTATTATTTCACTTTTATTGCATATCTTGAATGTGTGATGATGTGGTTAAAAAAAGAAACTAGATTAAGGAAAAAATATATAATACACTGATTCACATCCCCCCGCCCACCCCCTCACTATATTTTGTGCTTAACACCCCCTTCATTCTAACCCCCTTCGCTCGAACCCCATGTGGCATTAAATTATCACCCATAGAAGTGAAAAGCTATTACTATCCTAAAATTATCACTTTGGATGCAATGTATTATGATGAAAAAATAAAATAAAAACATGTGGCTCTACATATTAATAGGTATTTTTATGAGCTTTCTAATAATATGATTTTTTTTAAAATTTTAATAATATTTAATATTTATTTTGATGTATTTAGTAAAATATACTTATTTATAAAATTAAATACCATATGTTTGAGGCACTGTGAAAAATAGGAGACTATGGCCAATTTTTTTTGAAAAATATCAATGCACTCGCTTTAATGTCCTTCTTCTAATGGTGAAAAAATTAGTCTGTTGTGACACACACACACACATAGTGAGGAGAAGACATAAGCATTGATATTTCTTGCCTTGATCATTAAAAAATTAATAAAAATAATATTTTTTAATCAAAAAATTATTAAAAAAAATATTGCATTACATCCATGTTTATAAGACCTCTTTGCAAAAAATCTTGAAAAAAATATTATGTTTTAAGAAAATTATGAAGAGGAGAAATCAAGAACTCAATAAAAAATTTTGTATATGAAAAATACACATTGTGTATTTAGGTATTAAAAAATATACTTTTTATTTTTTCAAAAAAATAAATAAATGTAATCTATATTTTAAATGAAACATTTCATTAGTTTACACCATTTTCACATTTTATATGGTTAAGTCACTATTGTCTATAAAAATTGAGAAATATTCACATTTTCATTTTTTTTGTCCCCTTTGTACCAAAAGGAGGTACATAGTATTATGCTTCAACCCAATGTATTTAAGTAATTTAGAACTTTGGTCGAGAAAAAATTGCTAGGTCAATAAAATGTTTAAGGATAGATAATGGAGGCAAGAACACATCTTTGGAGCTTCATAACTATTGCGAAGAAGCTAGGATTGATGGGCATAAAACCATAATATATACACTAAAAAAAAATGAGGTTGTTGAATATGTGAATAAGAATATTTTAGAGAATGTAAGGAGCATATTCAATAATGTAAATTAGGACAAGCATTTATGGGAAAAAGTAGTTTGTGCAGCATGTTATCTAGTAAATCACTCACCATCAGTTGAAATAGACTGTAAAATTCCTAAAGAGGTATTGATGGGCCATCCTTTTGATTATTCATATTATAATTTATTTGGTTGTAATGCTTATGTTCTTACTAATAAGAATCAACATTCAAAGTTAGATCTAAGATCCAAGAATTACATCTTCATTGGGTATGGTTAAGGAGATGGTGTTAAGGGATATATAGTGTGGGATATTACTACCCACAAGATCATCATTTGTAGGGATGTACAATTTTACGAATCACCTTTTCTAAAATTTGAATAACAAATGAAAGAAAAATAAGAACCAGAATATGAACATGCCAAGGTTGAAATTGAGCCATCTTCATATTCTAACTATGAGAAAATTAATCCATTTTTTGATGGTGAAGATGTTGACTATTTAAAACTTGAAGAAACACCTCAAAAATCAAAATGGAGGTCAAAACATGAGGAAACACCTCCACAACCAATATGGAGATCTACATGGGTCAGGGATCATCCTAGTAAGTACAATCCAAATATTTTAATTGCTTTGATTTATAATGATGGGAAACCCATTTTTTGTTAGGAAGCATTATATGGATAATTTGAAATGAAAAATGGAAATGCAAGAGGAAATGGATGCTTTGGCTAAGAACAACTCATGGGACCTAGTAGAACTTCCAAAAGGTAGAAAACTTGTTGGCTAGAAATGGGTTTACAAATGAATGATAGGTGTTGATGAAAAGGTTTAAAGGTATAGGGCTATATTGGTGGAAAAAATATTTGTACAAAAATAAGGTATTGATTAAAATAAAATCTTTCACTAGTTGATAAACTTCTTTCAATTCAAGTTATTCTAGCATTAGTGGCTTTACTTGATTTAGAGTTAGAGCAGTTACATTTTAAAACAATGTTCTTGAATGGAGATTTAGAATAGGATATATATGGAATAACTTGAGGGTTTATACAAGATATTAAAAAAAGTTTTGTTTGAAAGCATAAGAAATCATTGTATGACCTGGAATAGTAACCCAGGCAATAGTACAAGAAGTTTGACTCCCTCATGGGGATCCAAATTTTTTTTAAGAGTGAGTATGATTATTGTGTTTACTTCAAGTTTTTGGACAATGACTCATTCAGTATATCATCATTATATGTTCATCTAATATGCTTGTAACAAGAAAAAGCATGGAAGAAACTAATAGTGTAAAGGCTCATCTAGCTATGACATTTTATATGAAGCATCTTGGAGTAGAAAAATAAATACTAGGTATGGAGATGCATAGAGACAATAAAAATGGTAACCTTTGGTTATCACAACAAAGGTATTTGTAAAATATACTAAGGAAATTTAGTATGACGTATGTGAAACTAGTTAGTATCACATTTGCTTCTCATTTCAAGCTTTCTTCAAGTTTATGTCCTAGTAGTGATGAAAAAGGCAATATATGTCTTAAATTTACCATATGCTAGTGTATTAGGAAGTTTAATGTATGCTACGGTATGTACAAGGCCATACATTTCACATGTAGTTGGAGTTGTCTATAGATACATGACAAATATAGGTAAAGAACACTGGGTAGTAGTGAAGTGCATGTTTTTCTACTTATGAGGCACAAGTGGATATTACATCACTTATAATAGAACTGTTGATTCTATTTATGGATATGATGATTATGATTTTACATGAAAACTGGACAAAAGAATATTAACATCTAGTTATGTTTTTATATTTACACATGGACTAATTAGTTGGATGTCAAAGCTTCAAAGGACTATTGATACATTAACTACTGAGGGAGAATATGGGGCTTCCTATCATGATTTTTAGGTGGAAATTTGGTTAAAGGTCCTATAAGGTGAGTTTGAAAGGGAAAAATAAAAAATTAAGGTATTCTATGATAGCCAGAGTGCAATTTATTTGTCCAAGAATCTAGATTATAAAATTATGAAAAAGCATATTGTAGTAAGGTACCATATTATTATATAGGTGATTGATGAAGGAAAAATATCACTTGAAAAGGTTCATGTGAAATAAAATAGTGTTGATATGTTCACAAAACTAGTCTTATTAGATAAACTAAAATGGTGTTTGGATTCTCTTGGATTGCAAAAAAGGTGATGATTTGGTCAGAAAGGTATTAGGAGGAAATTATTTTCAAGGTGGAGATTGTTATATATGTGACAACAAAGTTACATATTTGACACTTTTGCAGTGCGGCTTATAGCCCACTTTTAGAAGGGGGTGTGGGGGGATATCCCCCACTATTTTTATAGTGCCTTTTAAGCAAACCTATTTATGGAAATATGAATTACATCATATTATATTTTTATAAGGGAATTCATATTGGTATTTTTACACTCTATTTTTAGGAGGAAAAATCCTAATGGTTCTTTTCCAATTAGGATTATTTATCTTTATGGAGTTTGCATGTAATCTACATAGTGAGTTTTCATGTAATATGTTCATCTTAGAATTAATATAGATTTTTATCTTGCACCATGGATGTTTGCTTAACTTTATAAGGCTTTACCATGTAATTTTTTTATTTTTTCACATGCATGTTGAGGATTTATTTGTTTAATTATCTTTGTAATTACATTCTATTATTTTTACATAGTTGTAGAGTGTACAGTTTGCTAACATGAAGTATTCCAAACATACATTTTATGAGGGGAATCAATGGTATGAGATCCATACATGAATATTGTGGGGATTGGGCTAAAAATTAGTGAATCATTGTATCTTTTTATGAGATAAGAACATTTCCTCATTACTAAGTACCTCCTTGAGAGCTGCCCCTCTAAAGGTGTCTAATAGGTTTAAAATCATAGAGTTTAATATCCTCAATATGGATATTACTTGATTCAAGTGAGATGCCACATCAATAAAGGATTTTGGGACTTTATCTACCTCTAGAAACTTACCTTTGTCTTTATTTCACACAATTATACCACTAACATGCAAGCCATCAACTAGGATACTTTCAGAGATAAGAAATGGCACCATAAAAAATTATCTCCATCCCCTATCATGCATAAATCTATCCTAATTGGTCCCTAATCCAACTCATATAATGATATTATCCTTTGAAAGTTGTGATATTCATTCCTCTTTCCCCTTGTAACTACCCTAACTCCATCTTCTAAAGAAATGTTTCCTCTACCCCTTTCACTACTAACATCTAAATTTGGTGTTGGATAAAAACCCTAATTTTAGGAGGGAATGTCATAGTATAATTATAATATGATAATGGAATATTTTTTGGTACTTTTAGTGATAAATCACATTATTAAATTATTGATATTATAAGTCTTTTAGGTTAAACTTAAACTATCTCGAATTGCAAATAATAATAAATATATGATATGAAGGTGTGGTAACAATTGGTTTAGGGATATAATTTTCATCACAAAGTCAAATGATTTGAAAATGTAGTAACTAAGAGTTTACTAGTTTACCTCATGTTTTGAATGACAATATATAGTGTTGGTCGTTGCATATATTAGTTAACAGTATTATTTAATAATCTCATTAGACAAATTATGTAAGTAGAAAAAGTATAATATATAAATTTTGCTAAAAAAATTGGATGTCATGTTAAGGTGATGTATTTTTCTTTAAAGATTACAAGTTAAAAAAAAAATCTATCACAAAGGTAACACACAGATAATATACTTATCTTACAATCTACCTATTTGAAATAAAATGCTAAATACATTAAGCTACACATATTTGTTATTATAGAGAACCTATATCTCATTAAATTAATCTCTACCATCCATTTACAATACATAGATGGAGACCAAAAAACACATATATTATCCCTACAATGACACTTGTCATCGCTTTAATTAAAAATAAATATCAATTATCTAATTATATAGTTTTATGTAGTTTTTATCATAAACTCATACATAAGAAGAATATATGGCATATTGTGATATGAAATATTATTTGACACTAAATAATAATTATATTAATATTTTGTGTTGACTATCAATGAGTAAGAGTTTTATCTAAGTCATTAAATTGGTGGCACAAACATGAAATTCAAAATGTAAGTAGCTAGTTACAATTCAATGTGGATCATCAATCGAGTAAGGTTACATCAAAATATTTGGTCAACATATCCATAGGAGTTAAGTGGATGGGTATTGTCAGTTCAATCTCTCAGTACAACTATAACCATTGATCTATTGAGTTTAATTTGGAATGTTAATCATTGCAATAATGGTCAAGGTTTAAATGAAACTAAGTGATGTGAAGAGATGATCACAACTAATATTACATGGGTTAATACATGTCATTAATTTGGGAAACTAAATTAACATATGGCATGAAGGAAAGATGTTACAAAGTGGTGATAAATACTCATTTAAATAGGGAATGTTTGTACATTCTATTTCAAATTTGATGATGTCTAAGATAAAAAATATGTAGTGATGCTTCATGTTGATATGGGTTATGAATTACGATATATCTATTATGTCACCCAATAGTGTTGGTTATGTGGTTAGTTATGATGTATATATATTGATTCAACATGCACCATTGATATTCCAAATTGAATCTTAAATGTTGAGTTAGATAACTATGCTCATCACAAGATAAAGGTAAGATTGTTATGATTTAACACATACAATTGTTCTTATTTTGATTAATATTTGTAATTAATTTCCATTTTAGGGTGATATGTTAATTATCTAAGGATCATCATGACTCAACAATGATTTTTGATTTGATACACACACACACACACACACACACACACACACACACACACACACACACACACACACACACACACACACACACACACACACAGACACAGACACAGACACACACACACACACACACACACACACACACACACACACACACACACACACACACACACACACACACACACACACACACACACACACACACACACACACGGTGTGTGTGTGTGTGTGTGTGTGTGTGTGTGTGTGTGTGTGTGTGTGTGTGTGTGTGTGTGTGTGTGTGTGTGTGTGTGTGTGTGTGTGTGTGTGTGTGTGTGTGTGTGTGTGTGTGTGTGTGTACACACTATTGATGTAGATAGATTATGTATAGACCCTTAATCATTGAGTCAGAAGTAAGAAGTACATGAGGCTATACCACATCACATTATATCTAGATCAATATGCACTCATAGTGGTATGATCTCAGCCATATCTAACCATTTTGATATAAAAATCCTAAAATTAAAGAGAGTCCTATGCATTAGTGATGACTATTAATATCATAAGAATGAATCGTAACCATCAGTCATTAGAGTGAAGATAAATGTTAATAAGATAAAATAGAATGAATCATATCCCACATATAATGTTCACTGTCCATTTACAATGTGGTGCATAAGGAAAGAGAGAATAACAACCCCATAATAATTCCTTCCATTATTATAATTTAAATTGAACATCATCCATTAATCTTCCAAAAACACATTAACAAATAATGGTTAGTTGGAAGAAATGCACTAAGCCAATAATAAATATACTCATCAACTTTATTAGAACAATGTATTTCTATAAAATTAATTTAACTATTTCTTCCATTAAATAATCTTCAAGAACTTTGGAATCATTAAATAATTTGAGGTTAAAATGCACATGGATTATTATAGAGATCTAGAATGTCAAATTTAATTAATTTGGAACACAAATTATAAGTAAGTCCTATTTTATTCAAGTTCCCTATGTATTGTTTGTACTTATAATCATGCTTCCTAGATAAGGAGTTAGGGAAGATAAACAACTCATAAGGAATACCTAATCGAGGATGAGATGTAGTTTTACAAGAAGGTCTCCTCCAAAATTCTTTCTAATTCTATTCCTTCTAATTTGATCAAGGATGATCAAACTATCACATAAATTTCATTCGTAAGTAACCTTAAGAAGAACTTACCCAATGAAAATTACTTCTTGTAATACTTAAATGAGATTTACAAGAGATTATGGACCCCAATTTATGAAATGAGAAACTCAAAGGTTGTAAGTTGATTAAATATCAATAGAAATGATCTATTGACAAATGGTGTGTACTGCATATTCAAGTATTAATTATGTAAATTGGTAGTATATAACTTCTCCGTAAACCCAAAATTTATTATATGGACACCCTATAGCCTAGATTTAAAAGTAAACCTACACTAAAAATTAAAATAGGATTTAATTACAAGGTATCTTACTAACCCATTTGACCACAATTTACACATTTGGGAGTGAAAATAAATGACAACATAAATCACCCTAAAACAAATATCCACCTAAGCACAATAAATAATTAAATTGTAGTAAAAACCT
Source organism: Torreya grandis (assembly GCA_037957365.1). Taxonomy (NCBI): domain Eukaryota; kingdom Viridiplantae; phylum Streptophyta; class Pinopsida; order Cupressales; family Taxaceae; genus Torreya; species Torreya grandis. The sequence goes on along the minus strand of JARHVA010000559.1, from coordinate 4,612,308 downwards.
AAGAAAGATGAAAAATATATATACACTAACACCCCCTCCCCAAGCATAGCTTATGTGTCTAGGAGAATTGGGTCCCAACAACTAGGACTGTTTAGGTACCCAAGTACAAAACAATCTCTCACAAAGTGGAGAAAAAGGAGAAAACTTAGTGGGAAAAAATTCCCACCAAAAAAGAGACATAGAATAAGTGAAGAGGCTAGCATGCCTACTAAAGGTGATGTTGTTGATGTAGACTAAACCCTAAGAAGAGATTGTAGATGAATTAATTTACTCTCAGTGAAAGGTTTGGTAAATATATCTGTAACCTATTTTTAAGACTAGAAAAAACTCATATTGATGACCTGAACATGAATAAGCTTTGAGATAAAATGCATGTAAATCTCAATGTGTTTCATCTCCTAGTGATGAATCAAATTATTGCATAGTTGTATAGTACTATGGTTCTCACAATAGGTGATGGTGGGTTATCTAATAGAAATGCCAAACATGGATAGAATCCCCATAATCCAAATAGCCTCAGTAGTTATGTTAGCAACTACCTTGTACTCTACCTCTTTGGATGATATAGCAATAACATTTTGATTCTTATTATATGAACTAATAATACCAAAACCCAAGGGAAAATGGTAACTTGAAGTGGACTTGTAATTTTGAGTATCTTAGGTTCAATCTAAATTTGGAAAAATAACCAATTCAACATTTTGTGCCAAATCTATACTAAAAATTGAATCTATAAGATCCCTGGATTTAGTATAATATCCTCTTACCTACTTTCTAGTAAACTTTATGGGGTTCTTACATGAATATAGAGACAAGTCCCATTGCATATATGAAATGTTGGGCCTGGTGTGAGTTAGATAGATGGGGCTACCAACAATATTGATATTGTTTGCTATCGACCAAAGGTGTAGAAAAATCATCCTCAATATTGAATCTTGATATAAAGGGAGTCAAAAATAACTTAAAATCAACCATGTGAAACCAAGTAAAAAGATCAAGAGTGTACTTGGGTTGTGTGAGTGAAATTCTTGAATTGAAATGTGAAATTTTTATGCCAAAGAACTAATGTAGAAGACCCAAATATGTCATGTCAAATATGTCCTATCAAGTTTTTTTCACCACTACAATAGATGATGAACTCTTGGTGATCAAAAGATCATCATCATAAAGGGCCAATATCAGTAAATAATCATCATGTTGTAAAAAGTATACATTTGGGTCATAATGACACCTAGTGAAACATGAAGTAAGGATGAATGAATCCATCTTGGTGTACCAACTTCAAGGGTCTTATTTGAGGCCATACATGTATTTATTAAGTCTACAAACTAAGGATGAATCTTGAATAAAATTAGGTGGTTTCTCTATGTAGATCTCCTCCTCAAGGTCTATGTGAAGAATGACATTGTTCAAATCCATTTGGTGCACATCCCAAACATGTGTTACATCTATTACTAGTGTGAGTCAGCTTAAACTCATCTTTGTAATAGTTGAAAGGATTCTAAGTAATCAATGCCATCTACTTGTAAAAAACCCTTGGTGACTAATCGCACCATATACTTATCAACTGACCGATCTGTTACAAACTTGGTATGATATATCCACCTACATTGAACCATATTCCTTCCCTTAGAAAGTGAAGTTAAATCTCAAGAGTGATTCTTAATTAAGGAAGAATAGTATTCCTACATAACACTATCCCACTCAGGTATACCTAAAACCTCTTTAAATTTGTGTGGATCCAAATCTGAAGCAAAGAAAACATGTAGACCACTTTGATAATCTACTCAAGTACATATGTCATTTACTAGATCCCATACCTAAATGATTTCACTCTGAAGTGTTTTCTTGGCCTAAAGAGGCCTATAAGTGGATGAGTTAGGCATTGAATCCTCATCTTATAAAACATGGATAGAGTTGGATGTAGAAGACTCACCATCATTGTCCTCACTTGCAGAATTAGAAGAAAAAGAGGAAGATCCTATCTCAGGAACTTGTTCTGAATGATCCAAGTTGGAATAATAATCATCAAGTCCAAGTGACCCTCCTAAAAGTAAACACTTATATCTATGAAAAACTCATGTGTGGTTAGATGTAGAAGGTAATACCCCTTGACACCATTTTGATAACCTACAAATATTTAAAGTTTGATCTTAGGTTCCATATATTTATATTTATTCTTCGGTACGCAATGATAAAAATACATAAATTTCCATATAGGCATACAAAAAATCAATTCTCATGTTAGAAATCCTATTCTTTAAATTTCCTTCCTCTATTTCCCTTGCTCAAATAAGACTCTCCTTGGGATGCCCTGCTAGTAAATGGATATCCCTCTAATTCCTTAGGTTTTTCCAAGGTCTTACTATGAGTCCTATGCTCATAGCTCACTTACAGTTGAACCTATTCAAATAAAATTATTACTAAAAATTTAACAGAAAATACATTCAACCAATTGTTAAGAAATTAATTTTAAACTACAATAAAAAAAATGATTTAAACATGCACTTATTTCAAACTCACAGTCCTACTCAATTTTTTTAATTCTCAAACAAGTCAATAGTAGGCTTAGTTTTTTGAATAGGTATGTGAAACATGAGAGAAACATGAGACGTTTACCTATTAATCATCAAATTAGGACTATCAAATGTCATAGAACAACCCTGCATACACAATGCACTCACATAAGTTATATTTACCCTAAGTATGTAGTAAATTTATTAAAACAAGTCTATTTTTACACTTTAAAATTACAATTTTATATATACCTCTATTAATGCCTACGTAAATGACATTGCAGTGGAAGTGCCTATGTTTGTTTTAGCTTATAGAGATGGAGGAGTGTCTACTTGAGTCATCAACTATCTATCACTAGAGTGGTGAATCTATCGACATCATGCACAATAGTGGCATAAAACTTTGTACTTAATAGGCTGGCCTAAACCTTTCAGAATGGGGATTATTGTAGGAAGAGGCTATTGACTGGCTCCCTTCTTGAGGATGGAGGTCCTGTAGTAGGGCATAAGCAACCGAGACCGAGGAAGACTATCCCTAGTTTAGTTGGCACTATATCTATACATGGACCCTTTAAACCAATCAAATCAATAGGCTGAGTGATTATGGTTATATACATACCTGATAGATGGCACATGGCTTATCGACTGAGGGACTTGATAGTAAGGTTGAGTGAGGACATCAAGTACCAACTATAGAGAGTCACCCTCAACTCTCTATAGTTTCCCCAATCCCATCTATAGAGATTTGGGTGTGTTCCTCCTCTACCAATGCCAATGCCAATGAAAATTTATATCTATCTTAGGGATATGCCAAAATAATCCTATTTTGGGATAGGGAATATATATATATATATATATATATATATATATATATATATATATATATATATATATATATATATAGAAAGAGAGAGAGAGGCCTCTCCCCCATATCTATCTATAGGCATCGAGAGAGCACCGACTATAGAGACCCTAGAGACTCATAATCATGTCGATGCTAGGATGCCAAGGGGGACCACTTCTTATACTCCATCATAGGATGGTCGTTATGATATATAGGCCAACCAACCATCTCTAGGGAAGGTACCATAAAAGGATGACTGGATACCCTAATATCTATATGGGGTTTGGATACTACCATATAGATAGATATATAGAGGGGGCGGTGTTTGGCCATGTGTGTGTGTGTGTGTGTGTAGAGACAGATAGAGACAGAGAGAGAGAGAGAGAGAGAGAGAGAGAGAGAGAGAGAGAGAGAGAGAGAGAGAGAGAGAGAGAGAGAGAGAGAGAGAGAGAGAGAGGGGCCCTATCTATAGAATATAGAAAGGGATGATTGAATACCCTATCTATCTATCTATCTATCTATATGGGGGTTATAAACAAAGTCTCACTTACTTTCCTATAAAGTATCAAAGATATATATGGAAAGTTTTTCTCAATGTAAACCAAGATATTTATGGTACAGTATTTCAACGTGCATATCATGAAAAGTCAATGTAAACCAAGAATAATCGAAGTGTAACTTCCATAAAATGTTCAATGTCTAATAATAGTAAGTAGTTTTGATTTTGAAGGTAATATAAAAATTAAAATACATGTAGGAAGTTTGAGTGGAAGAGTAAGAGGTGGAAATAATAGTAACACTTCAAGAAGGTAGAGTTAGGGAGAGAAAAGGAATAAGAGACATATAAAGAACTTTGTCCTTACTTATAAAGATTATTTGGATGGATTAAAATGTAAATAAGTGTCTAGTGGTTTATGATCAACCCTGTGGTGTTCATATCTCTAGTTAGAGAAGATTCAAGTCAGTAGTCTACAGGTTGAAAGTAGTGAAACCCAAGTTTCAATACTCTGTATTTAGGTACAGTTACAAAGAAGAGAAAATAGTCAGTTTAAAGTGTCATTATAAATTATTTAAAGATGAGTAAGGGATAGACAAGCTCCATGAAATGAATTTAAACACATTGAAATTCTCAATACTATTGAGAAAATGTAGAATATATAGGAAGACTATATACAACCCAATTAGTAACAATTTTGAGTTTGCATAATCATAAAAGAAAGATCATATAGATTTCATGGCAATAGAGGTGAGAATTTAAGATGTTATTAATGTTGTGGGATATTGTCTTTACATGTGTTTGATTCATTGAATTTCTCTCAAATGAAGGTAAACGGTCTTACGGGTTTATTCTGTCATATTTTTTGACATAGTCATGTTAAAGGGGAACAAGAATTCTATAAAACTACATGTTGGGAGTGTTTTAGTATTGATAAAGCAAAATTAATAGTTTGAGAAGATGTGTGGGGTAAGGTCAGAGCCATTTCAAGCCTTGAAAACTTTTATAAGTGCCAAAAGGTCATTCTAGCTCATTTATTATCCTCTTGAGAAGGTGAAAGATTGAGACAACATAAGTTAGGTTTTGAAAATAGAAAATGAGATAAAAAGTGATTTAACAAATGAAAAGCCATTAAATTTTTTTGACATGTGTATTTATATATGAGGAAGAGGATTTTGAAGGTTTAAAGTCGATTTGACTCTCTATGGCTTAGGAGACCTAATTAGTCCTAAGGGGTGTTGAGTTAGGTGTTCTCCAAAGAGAGTTAAATTATGAAAGTCACTAAATGAGACATGTCATGTAAACGGGTATCTAAATGTGGGTTTGGTTTGGTTTGGAGATTTGTAGTTTACTCAGAACATGAAGGTTTGACATAGAAAAGGGCTATCAGAAGGAAGGTGTAAAAGAGGAAAGAAGAGTTAAGTCAAGAGTTAGAGATTGGGGGATGTGTGGAATGGTTGGATGCATGAAATGAGATGTAATTGATTATTTATATGGTCTTATGAATATTGTGTAAGGACAAAATCAAAATAGCATGCACACTTATGAAAACACATAAGAAGACTGCAAAGAATAGAGTAAGGGTAAAGAGAGAGAACATGAAAATAGATTAGGAATTGAGGAGTTTAATGTTAAAAGGAAATATTGTAGAGCTAGTTGATTAGTAAAATGACTTGAAGTAGATATGGAGGATTATTTGATTACAAAGAGGCTTAAGAGTCATTGAATAGGTAAGAGTGAACAAGAAAGGCCTAATAAATGCAAAGTGATCAAAAAGATAAAGAGGTTGATGATAGAAGACAAAGAAGGACAAGAAAAGATCAGATTTGGGTATTTGGTAGAGTTAAGTGTATGTTTCCATTCCTATTAGGGAAGATTTTTAGAACCTATGCATCAAGATACTTGATAGATAAGTTTAACGTAAACATACAAGGCAAATATACATATAATAAACATATATATAGCATAAGAATAACTCAAAATTTTACCTCTATATAAGTAAAATGTGTCACCCTAATAGAGAGAGATACCGTAGTAGATGGGCTAGTAGCTAGATCCAAAAATGTAAACAATTACTACATCAAATTAAATGTTGGAAATGTCTACTGTGATAATGAAGGCACTGTCACCTCCAGTGACATAAAAACTGACATATGTATTATTGAATTTTTATGTGAATTAATTGTTAGTTAAATTAATTTTTAAAATATAACTTAAATTTAACATGACATTTATATAAAATATATCTACATTAGTGTAGTGGTTGATGTCTACACAACAAATGTGCATGACAAAAACTCATCACTCATAGTAATACTATCCAATCCTTTTGAGCCACCAATGCCATCATCATCAAAAGGTTCAGTGCACATAGATCCATAATAATTATAAGAGTGGGGTTAGGTATGTACACTATGTGGTGTATCTCTAGCATCGATCTTTGAGAGCCTAATCATATGTTGAATGAGTGTATCAGTGAGGTAACTAAGAGCATGTAGAGTGTTGATCTTTATGACATGTTAAACAATAGAGGGGATCTTGGGCTCATGTGGATTTTGGATATGGATACCCTTAGGCTGATTAGGTACATGCCATGCACCTAGTTGATGTTCCATATAGACTTTGCCTTGACCTTGAAACTCACTATAATCAAAATAGTTTGGAATCTCATTAAGGATAAAATCATGATATCAGTTCCAAAAAAATACAACAAGACATCATGGTTTTTACACGGTGGATAATAAAACACTATCCACCATCAATCCCAAAAATGGGCTATGATTAAATTATGTTGGCAATGATGGATAGGAAAATGTTTAGTAGTTACAAAAAATGGTGCATTCATGGTTAGGTCAATGAATAAGGTGAAAATAGAGGCTTTTGATATTTATTTGTTCTTGACCTTAATGCTGATAATTTCTTAGAATAATAACCCCTACAATTATCTTGATGTAAAGCCCATCTATCAGTTTGACTCATGATAGAGTCATTTTGACCTAATAATGTCTCTAGGTAATTGTCTAGATGGGTTTAGTGGGTGTTGGTGGAAGTGGGATCCCTCATTCTCCTAATTATTTCTTTAATTTCAATTTTGTTTCCTATAATATTGTCAATTATACTCTCTTGAATGCCTGGGGTTTTGTGGAACTATAGGAGGGTTCAGTGGAGGGATAGGAGGAGGAATAATAGGTTTCTATGGAGGGTTAAGATGAGGAATAAGAGTTTTTTATGGAGTGTTAGGAGAGTTAGGCAAAAGAACAAGAGGGTTAGAAGGATGGGTTATTCAAAATAAATAAATTAAAACTAAAAATTAGGGTTAAACAATGAAAATTACTTAAATTCAGGGTTAACAAGTGTAGATTTTTAGCACTTTACGCTTTTACATGGCATCATCATCGATTAGAGGCTTCCTGGGATGAATTCTTTAATCAAAAAAATTAAATAAAATAAAAATTAATGAAGTTTTGATGTAGTGAGGCATATTCCACAGTGCCATGTATATGAACATGATGAGTGGGACATATTCCTCCATTTATATTTTGGATGAACCTTTAAAAATTATATTTCAAATGATTTAAATTTGGAAGAAACTATGTATAATATAAAACATGAAATCATTTGTGCATAATATATAAATAAATAATGTTGGAAGTATGTATGATATGAATATATTACTCCATATTAAATTATGAGACCAACAATTAAGATAAAGAATAATATGCTTTGTGGAGGATAAAGATATATGTAATTTAAAATTAGTAAAAATATGTCTTATATGGATTTAATAAATAAACAATATAGTATCATCATATTAATATATAATAGTTTAAAAATAAAATACAATACTTCCCTTTTAATGGATTTTTGATAGGAATCAAAGAACTTAAGGAAACACAAAGACATATTTCATGTAATAAATTATACAATCAAAAACACACCGAACACAAAAGTAAGATAATTTTAATAGAATGAATGCTAATTATAAAACTAAAAGTGAATGAAATACTTCAAATTTTTGAGTCACACCAAACATATAAAAAGCACATAAAACAATGAAATCATATATATATATATATATATATATATATATATATATATATATATATATTCATATATATATATATAATATCATGAATATTGAAAACACATCAGACATGGCTAAACACATGTCAAACATATAAAAAGACATGGTGTAATCAATGCAAGAAAAATTAAAATACTCATAACAACCACTATGAAGGCAAAAGTAGCACATCAAATAAGTGAAAAGCATAAAACCATATGAGATAAATTAAATAAGTTTATAAAGGCATATAAATTATTTTAAATATGTGTCTAACACATAAAATAGATTGTATCAATATATACATGCCCCACACAAGAAAATCAATTAGTGTTATGGGAACGCACCATAAAAATAGAAAAATATCAAGTAAACACATGTCAAACATATAAAATGACATGGTGTAATCAATGCAAGAAAAATTAAAATACTCATAACAACCACTATGAAGGCAAAAGAAGCACGTCAAATAAGTAAAAAGCATAACACTATATGAGATAAATAAAATAAGTTTAGAAAGGCATATAAATTATTTTAAATATGTGTCTAACACATAAAATACATTGTATCAATATATACATGCCCCACACAAGAAAATCAATTAGTGTTATGGGAACGCACCATAAAAATAGAAAAATATCAAGTAGATAAACTATCCTAAACCAAAAAAAGACATTAAAATGTTGTATGTGGGGAGCACTCACGTGTTGAAAATATTGCACCAAACACATAAAAGGTTTAGGGGTAAAATTAGGTTTACTATAAATTTTGAACAATAAATAAAGACCTAAATAATCCCAAAAAAAAGTGTAGGTGAATTAAAGCACTCTTTAAGCAATTGAAAATGAAAGTGAAAAAAAAGAGACGTATATCTAATTTTTATTTAGTTAAGTTAAAATATGAAAGGAAAATCTGAAGCAATGTAGAAGAGCATTTTGAAATTAGACTTGATTATTTGAAATATTGACTAGTATTTTTGAATTTTATAGTTTAAAAGACTTGAAACTATGTAGAAAATGTCTTGAAAGTGGTAACCCTATCTAGAATATAAAATTTAATGTAGATCCCTAAAATCAAATAATTTATGAAAACTTTTTTTAAATAGAGATGTCTAGAAACCTCTCTCCAATATTCAAATTAAGCCATTCAGATTTCAAAATTACTTATCTTTCACTTAATCCTCATTTCCACATTAATAAGACATACAAAATGGATGTTTTAGATATGAAGACTGACCCTTTTAATCCTCATCCTACCTTTTATAATATGTTTATTATGTGGCATTTAATACTTAACATATCATCAAGCTATTATATTATTATAAATCCCACCCTTAACAAACATGTGTTTATAAAACAAAACTATATACTATTTCACCGTATGCATTCCTTATTTTTGTGCAAGTATGTAATCACAAGACTTTACAACATAGAGAGTCAATAAATGTAAAATATATGAGCTCCATAGCATTGTGATACATATAACCAATGTATATGAAAATACATGATTTAAGGTATGTGTATAGATAGAATAATTTGAATTTGGATTTAGACACATTCATTATTAATCTAATGTTATGAAAACTATGAAATCCAAAAATTAAAGAATTAAAAAAATGGAAAACAGGCACAAAGTACCTACAATTGACTTCATGATCCTCATCTTCATGATTCATTTATTTTTACTTTTATATTAATTACACTTTTCCTACTCGAAGAATCATATTCTTATAATTATATAGATTAAATTACATACCTATATAGGGTAATTTATGTATGAGATATAAACCTTTATGGTGATATATTACTATGTTAGATATCAGTGCTTTTATTTTCTATCTTATTGACATTGTGCATAACTATTTATGTTGATATATGTGCTGTACATGTTTGTCCTACATCTCAAAGTGGAATGAAGGTGAGAGTGAAGCCGAGGGCATGAGGGATGGTAGAGGGTAGGTTGGGTTTGTAGATTACATCATTTCTTATTTCAACACCCCAAGAGCTAAGATATTTTACAGTCATTTTCATCCTCTGCATGAGTACAATGACAACTTGATATTTCTAAGATGGACCCAATGCATGACACTTGTTTCAATATAATGATTTATTAAGGATATTTCTTAACCCTAATCTCTTAAAAATAGGCTCCTTGAAAGATGATGCTCAAACAACACACTATTAATTATTTATTGTGTTCCTTGACGTGACCTATATTTATTTGCATGCATGGGTAACCTCTTATTTTCTCTTTCTTTTTTAATTTTCTAAATGTTATCATTTTCATAAAACTAGGGAAGAAGATATAAAATCAAGAAAATGAAGTCATAATTAAAACAAATAGAAACATTCATTGCACAATGATTTGATTAAAAGGATCTGACTTATGAAACACAAAACAACGAAAGAAGTTCAATGTCTATGCTAAGAAAACACAACCATCATTTTAGCTAAAGCTGGGACAGAATAGAAAACATTGAAAAAATAGCATAGGAAGCATGCCTTTAAATACTATGATAGAGATTAGCAAGCAACAAAATACCATCCATTGTACTTTAGTTTTTAATTTTCGTGAGTATGTCTATTGAATACATCCAATTATAGAATATCATCAAATTATAGAATATCAGTTGAAATATTTAATGTGTATGTCTTATGTGTTTTTATTAGTATTTCTCTGGTACTATATGTTTTGCTTCCTCCGATTACTCCGGTCAACTCTTTCTTGGCAGCCGATGAGAAAGTTATGTTACTTGCATGTTTATTATTTCCCAATGTTTTATGGATGCCATGCAGTTTTTTTATGGATTTCTCCAGTTAACACTAAGTGGGGATTACTTTTTGCAGTGCGACATCCAATAGAAAGCAATTATTTATCAGAAGCCAAATCTTCGCCTAATTCATATTACAATTTTTAAGTGCATGGTAATGAGTCTCTGCAAAGGCTAGCTATGGCGTACATGATATAGACAGCACCATGGAAAAAAAATCGATACGTAGGTGTTTTTGCTTAGGGGAATTTTTGTTGTATGCGGTGTTGGGCATCATTTCCTTCATTTTCCTTGCAACCATTTTTGTAACAGCGTAGATGTGATTGTTGTTTACCCTGGTCGAATAGTAGATGGGTATCAAGGGAGAGGGTGTAGACAATAAATAATAAGCAAATTTTGGTGAGGTGGGACTACATTAATTTACCCTCTGAATCAACTTTCTTATAAATGTAGGTCTGCAATAGCTTAAATATATTTGTTTAAAGAGGATAGGCCTCTAATTTCAGAGTCATTTATTTAACCTCTCAGATTTATACAAAACTTGGAGCAGATTAATGAACAAAAAAAATGTTTAATCTATTGTTACACTTCTCAAACGCTATTTTACTTGGTTTCCTAAGTCTATCTTTTAGTTCTCTTTATCATGGCACTGTCATTTTTGTGTACGAGAAGCAATACAAATTATTTCTACTCATAACAGAATGAGAAATTCGTTTTAGTCTATTATACTTCTGGCCCTGTATCACCCCTGGGATCCATATCAGTACCCAAGTGTAACTTTGTCACTTCCCCATATGGGAAAACAAGAAAGTTCATTGGTAATAATAAAAAGCGCTTAATGAGCCGAAAAAATACCACCCAACCTAGGTATAATCATTATGAATCGGTAAACAGAATGCATGTGGTTGCAGGGGAAATTGACACAATGCCTTTTGTTTAGTTCGTGATCAATAAATATAAAACCTATTGTTGTAGCATTTTTGCTAGTCAGTTTAGGTTGTGCCTCATGGCCGCCATGCTCCTCTACAAACCTTGCAAATCGCCCAAACTCCACCGTGTTCTTGCTCTACCATTTTGCGATTGAAATAGGCAAAGGTAGGGATTAAAATTAATTGCAATTATTTGGTGAATGTATGGAATGGTATAAATCCATTCACGGTACATAACAATATGGTAATGCATGGTATTCATGATGTTCAATTTAGCTAATTTTTGTCAATTGATTTTTGTTGTTTCTTTTAATAAAAAAACTTGGGCAATTGAATAAGTCATAAGGTGAATCTTAGGCGAGGAATTTCTCCCAGAAGTATTCTCCCTTGTCCGGGTGAGGTGGATTTGAACTTGGGTGATCTTTCACTTTTGTAGTTGCCTTATAGCCATATTAGCATAATCAAAGACCGAGGCAATTACACGGATGCCCCCAGATTGCCAGATTGCCTCATCTTGGAAGGAAAGAATAATAATCATAAGTATATAACAGAATGGTAGAACAAAATAAGAGCAACATCAATTCTGTAAAGACATGGATCTCAAAGCACACGTTGAGAATAGTTGGTAATTAGACAACACTTCGTTTTAAATGGATATTGTTTTATATATCTAATTTCTTGGGTTTGTTTGATTATTTTGTCCCTGTTTTTATTTTCTTTTCTTTTTCTTTTAATTATTTGAAAGTGGTACCTTATTTATGAATGTATCATTTTGAGGTTTGCAGGATCTCTGTGGCTAGCCTGTTTGGTTGTTTCCTTTGCTTACAATTGGTTTCAACCTAACATGAAAACTAGTGTCAAGGTCACTCATGCAATGTAGTATATGTTTATGTATTGCAATTTAAATTACAGGCAATTGTATTTTCCATTGAAATTCTAAATGTTGTGGATAAAGAGGAACTATAAATTGGGTCTGGTTTAATGTTTAGTAGGTGCATATTAATTTTTTTGATTACTTGTTCACATACCAAATATTCTTTACACGTCCACTTTGATAGGTCCCACAGAACATTTTGGCTTAAAGAGTAGTAAAAATTTCCAATTTCCGCTAGATTTAGCATACCTTTTATATTGAAATTTTGTCAAATTTTCTAAAGGAAAATATAAAATCTGCAGAAATTAGAGTGTTGGTGAATCATTTAATGTTTTTTTAAAGAAGAATCTCATTGCCAAACATTAACCAAATGAAGCTTATATGGAAGTTATTTCAAATTTGGAGGTAAATCTATTATGAATGGGGCATACTAATTGCCATTTTTTTGCTGTAGTGTAATTTTCCAATAAGAATGAATCTTGTCTGAAATATCAAAGCTTTATTACCAATATCACACTCTTTAATTCATACAAATCTATGTAAAGACAGGTCTAAGAGGGGTTCCATACACCCTAAAATCAACCTTTTAGACTTTTTGAAAAGCTATTTGTCAATAACCTCTAAATTTAATCTATTTTAGAATCAAATATTTAATCAAAGTATTTTCTTTTTCTATCTTTAAAAATGCCTTTTTTTGACATTGCAAGACTAGAACAAGAAGTAGTGTCTGGCTTCTTCTCCTTTTGCCATTCTATAGCTTATTCTTCTTTTGCCATTCTTTAGTTGACATTGTAAAAGAGTAACAAATATTTACCCTCTTGTTTTATTTTCTAAGTTTTGAGAAGGACTACCAATGTTTTTTTATTAGAGTTTTTGACCTGATATATAAGTCTTTGATAGAATCTTCCACATTAGTTTATTTTATGAATCTCTAATTTTTTTTTTGTTTCTATTGTATTCCCTTTCTAGTGTAGGTGACTTTATAGAGCTTAATAAATAATCCACATTGAAGCCAATAGCAAAAAAATGTTTTCTTTGAGTTAAAAAAAAATGCCTATTCTTCTTCTTCCCACTATATATAATAATTGAGTGAAGCTCTAAAAATAAAGAGGATTAGAAACATATTGATAATTTACATTAATCAAATAAATTTGATATCCATGCAATGTTTATAGTATAAAGGGCTTGCCAAGGTATGGACCAGCTGATTAGTGAAGAATCACCTATTACAATAAAAGTGAACTTGCCAATAAAAAGCCCAAGATATATAGTCCTCATAAAACTGCTATAATTCATTATGCAATAGATACATAAATCTATGGTGGTTACCTTAATTTAATATTCAATACGATACACAAATCTTTGGTGTTTACTTTCAAAACAAAGGTGAAGCATTGGTTGTATCTTTGCTTTAATTTTTCTATTTTTAACTTTATTAAATATTAATATTTAACAAAGCAAAGGTGGATTACACATAGAAATCATGGAAATATATGCCAAACATGCGACAACTAATTTTGTGCATGAAGGCAGATATCATGGCAATATATGCCAAGTATGTGGCAACTGATTCTGTGGAGGAATGAAGGTATTACACATAGAAATCATGGCAATATATGGTAAGCATGTGGCAACTAATTTTGTGCATGAAGACAGGATTATTTGAATTGTATCATAGATGGATTCAAAACCTAATACTTTCATGCCATTTGGGAATAGTGTCCATTCATGTCTTAGGAACGAATCACACACATGGATCCTCATCTTACCAAAGAGATCATATTTTTCAATCCTACAAAAGGAATAAAATTGTCTCACAATGTGTAAAGTGTAAAGCGAAAGGTACGCAGCGTAATGCACAGGAAAGCTTGTGCATTCTTTTGTGCTATAATTTTTAATATTCAAGCCATTAGTTTTCCTTTAGGGTTGTATATCATTAAATTTATAGGAATTCCTATAAAATTGCATATCTCTTTTACTATTAAAATCTTCTAGTTGCTCAAAACTAGTTAGTGTTAGCTTCCATTGACCTTTGTTAAGTATGCACTTGGGCAACACAATTTAGATTATGTGGAGAATATATCACAACTATAAAATGCCTTGAATCCTTATTTCTAAAATATATTAGTGGGTAGAGCCTCTTATCTTGAAACTTTGAAAAATGGTACTCTTATCATCCATATAAGTACTTATACAGGAGGGTGCAACCATGTTCCTCTTGGTGGTATGTGCAATACTTGAAAACTTGCAAACAAGTTCACTATGACCATGATAATTGGGTAACTAACATCACTACAAAAGACTATTGAATTTGGC
>JARHVA010000559.1:4565000-4592500 GCA_037957365.1 Torreya grandis | reverse complement strand
TATATATATATATATATATATATATATATATATATATATATATATATATATATTTTCATCAAAACCATATCCTAAACATTAGACTTAAACAATATTATCACATTAAAAATAAAGTAATTTAATTTGGAGAAATAATAACAAAGCAGTACAAAATCTTTAAAAAATTACAAATACTTATAACATATAAATATAATAATTTCAAGTTTTTATTTTGTTTAGATATAAAATAAAATATACAACATTTTTATTTAAAATAAATAAAAATAATGTCTATTTTCCCCTTTTTTCTACTAAACCATGTTATGTCAGTGATCGAATATAATGGGTGGCATATAGTGTGATTGAAAAATATATATTTTTTAATTTAAAAAAAGTTTGCTATCTTTAATTTTATTTGTTAAAAGAAATCCTTGGAAATGTAGACTTCATTTGGATTAATGAAAACTAGTATTTCCCCCATTTTTGTGAGAAGATATGACACATTATTTTTTTCTTCGAGATTTTAGTTTTGGAGAAAATATTGGATCATAATATTGAAGAGTAATGGAAGTGTTTGTCCATGGTTATGGTCAGGACTTATTACTATGTACAATTCACATGGTTTCCTACAATCAATATCACTCAAATATTGAATTTAGTATTGTGGCTAGGTTCTATTATTCCTTATTCATAGAAATATTGTCCTAGATATTGTTTGAATCAATTTGATCTAATAGAGAAACCTAATAGATAAAATATACATTTGGCATAAACTAGACTAAGTAGAGATGAAATCACTTGGTTTTAGTTTTTATGGTGGCTAATGTTAAATGGTGAAGTTTTTTCTTTTTATTCATTTATTAATTAATTGTTTTAAATACACACAAGTAGATTTAAATGGTTTCATGTATCACAAGTAGGCCATGCAAACCTTTTCACATGCTATTTCAACTAATGTTTGTGAGTTCATTAACAATTTTAATTACATATTGTTATTATATGTTTCCTCTAGTGTGACAATAGAATGTGGTATACAATTTTTTTCTCTTTATCTATGTGTGGATAAATTATTATGTTATGATATATCCTCACTAGTAGTTTATATCCCTTTTAAAATTACAATAAACCACGTTGCAATGATCCAGAGACCATATGATGATAGACAATAGATACTTTTCTTTTGGTACTCATTTTGGTGAACTCTATGAATCTATAGACATTTTTAATATAGAGGTCAATCTTTTATATATATTTTAGTCCTTTGTTTTGTGTGCCTATATTTTAGAAAGGGGGTTGAATACCAATTAATATTAGAATAAAAACACACAGACATACACAACAAATATTCCATCTATAATATTATTTATTTAATAGACATACTTAAGAAAAAAAAATAGAGTACAATGAATGGTATTTTATTGCTTTTTAATCTTGATCATAGTATTTAAAGTCATGTTTCCTATGCTATTTTTTCATTATTTTCTATTATGTCCTAGCTTTAGCTAACATGATCGCTGTGTTTTCTTAGCATATACATTGAACTTCTTTCTTTGTTTTGTGTTTCATAAATCAGATCCTTGTAATCAAATCATTGTGCAATGAATGTTTCTATTTTTTTAATTGTGATTTCATTATTTTGATTTTATATCTTCTTCCCTAAATTTAAGAAAATGATATAATTTATAAAATTAACAAAGAAAGAGAAAAAAGAGGGCACCCATGCATGCCTATAGATGCAAATAAATATAGGCCATGTAAAGGAACATGACAAATAACTGGCAGTGTGTTGTTTGAACATAATATTTCAAGGAGCCTATGTTCAAGAGATTATAGTTAAGAAATGTCCTTGATAAATCATTACATTGAAACAAGTGCCATGCATTTGGTCCATCTTAGAAATATCAGTTTGTCACTATACTCATGCACAAGATGAAAATGACACAAAAATATCCTAGCTCTTGGGGTGTTGAAATAAGAAATGATGTAGTCTACAAACTGAATCTACCCTCTATTATCCCTCATGCCCTTGGCCTCACCCTCACCTTCATTCCATGTCTATAAAGGGTGGTAATTATAATAATATAATATCTTAATGATATGTTAAGTACTAAGTGCCAAATAATAAACATATTATAAAAGGTAGGATGAGGACTAAAATGGTTAGTCGCCATATCTAAAACATCTATTTTGTAGTTATTATTTATGTAGAATTGAGATTAAGTGAAAGATAAGGTATTATGAAATCTAAATAGCTTGATTTGAATATTGGAGAGAGGTTTCTAGACATATCTACTTAAAAAAAGTTTTCATAAATTTTTTGATCCTATTGACCTACATTGCATTTTCTAATATATGCCGAGTTACCACTTTCAAGACATTTTGTACATAGTTTGAAGTCCTTTGAAATATAAAATTCAAAAATACTAGTCAATATCTAAAATAATCAAGTTTAATTTTTAGATGCTCTTCTACATTGCTTAAGATTTTCCTTTCATATTTTATTATAACATAAGTCAACATTAGATATACATCTCTTTTTTTCACTTTCATTTTCAATTGCTTAAAGGGTGCTTTAATTCACCTACACTTTTTTAGGATTATTTAGTTCTTTATTTATTGTTTAGAATTTATAGTAAACCTAATTTTACACCCAAACCTTTTATATGCTTGGTGTAATATTTTCAACACATGAGTGCTCCCCACATACAACATTTTAATGTCTTTTTTGGTTTAGGATAGTTTGTCTACTTGATATTTTTCTATTTTTTTGGTGTGTTCTCATAGCACTAATTATTTATCTTGTGTGTGGCATGTATATATTAACACAATGTATTTTATGTTTTACACACACATATCAAATAATTTATATGCCTCTCTAAACCGGTATCTCATATAGTTTTACACTTCCTACTTATTTGATGTGCTTATTTTGCCTTCATAGTGGTTGTTATGAGTTTTGTATTTTTTATTGAATTGATTACACCATGTCTTTTCATATGTTTGACTTGTGTGTAGTCATGATTGGTGTGTTTCCAATATTCTTGATATACTCAATATGTATTCTACATATCTATTTAATGTTTGATATGATTTCATTGTCTTATATGCTTTCTATGTTTTTGGTGTGACTCAAATATCTAGAGTATTTCATTCATGTTTAGTTTTATAATTAGCATTCATTTTATTTTAATTATGTTACCCTTGTGTTTGGTATGTTTTTGATTGCAAGATCTCTTACATGAAAAATATCTTGATTGTTTCCTTAGGTTTCCATGATTCCCATCAAAAATCCATTAAGGAGGAAGTTTTGTATTCTATTTTTAAGCTATTAACACGAGGCATATTTTTACTGATTTTAAACTACATATATCTTTATCCTTCATAGATCATATTATTCTTGATATTAGCTTCTGGTCTCATGGTTTGATATGGAGTAATATATTCATATCATACATGCTTCCAACATTATATATTTATATATTATGCACTAATGATTTAATGTTTTATATTGTACATGGTTTCTTCCAAACTCAAGTCATTTGAGATATAATCTTTAGAGGTTCATCCAAAATATAAATGGAGGAATATATCCCACTCATCATGTTCATATACACAACACTAGGAAATAATCATCACTACATCAAAATTTAATTAATTTTTATTTAATTTAATTTTTTTTATAGATGATATAATTAAGACTAATTTAGTCATTACTATAAGGGAATGCACTCATGGTATCATTTATTCTTTGTTTCTAATTTTGATTAGCTTGATTTGAGATACTAATGAGAATTATATTTATAACTTTATCTATGAATATATTAGCTATGGAGGATTAAATGTTTTAGCATACCTAAATCCATTCCACTTCCCCTAAGAATTAGCTACCTTGTTTTCATTTTTGAAAAGTTAAAAAAAATATTATTATTTGGTGCTCACTCATGAACGAATAAAATAAGAAATAATGTTTTAGCAAGTCCCTGTGTATATTAGATTTTGAGCTTGAGGCATATAATTTTGTATCCATATTATGTTTTATTCACTATTATGAAATTTATGTGTGTGTGAAAACACAAAAAAATGGAAAAAATAAACACTTAAAAATGTCCCTTATGAATTCATAAGTCATTACATGTCAAAATTTTATTACATTTTTGTAATTTTCAATAATTTTTTTTTATTTAATATTTATTCACTTATTAACTTTGTATATTCCCTACGCCTTCGCATGCCATCCTATAGGTTCCTTCTTCTCTCTTTCCTAAATTTTTTCCCTAGCTCAGGTCATGTGTCAAAAGCATCCCAATACTTTGTATATTATAAGGTGTGAAAAGATGTCTTTGGGCCCATTGATATGTTCCATTTTATCTATTTATTTATGATCTTTATTGTTTTTTTTATGCTTTTTAATCATTAGATGTCAGTGAACACCCATAGGGTCATAATTGAGTTCAATTTTTCTATAAACACAACCCAATTTTAAGTCATTTATGAACAAACAATCAAGAATTACATTAGTATTTTTATAGATAAATTATTGAGCATTCATAACAATTTCAAAGAAAATTAAATACTTTTTAGAGATGTGGATGAATAACACAAGTTTTTTTTTAGACACACCATATAATATTGGTTTGCATAGTATTGGAACTATTGAAATAATTGAAATTTATTGTTTTCAATATTTTTATTATCTATGAGATTAATAAAAATAAATATAATTTGACTATTCTCTAGTTACATGCCCAAAACATATTTTTTAGGTTAGGATTCAATAATTTCAAGCCATACATTTTCACTCTCATTTATTAACAATTATCATCAAAACATAAAATAAAATCATAAAACCATGAATATAATATAATTTCTCTACTTTTAACTTTAGAGTAATTTATTAATTTTATATTATTTTTTTCACATAATATTTGATATAATTAAAAATAGATACAAATTTATAGCTTAATTTGGCTACCATCCTTTTATCTATATTAATAAGCTTTTCTTATTTCTATAACTTTTTTATTTAATAAATTAATTGATTAAATAAGTAAGCATCATATTAATATAATTAATTGATTAACAAACTAAGCATGGCATTACTATTATTTATATTGTTTGTACTAAATAAAGAAAGAGCATCATAAAAAATATTTTGAAGTAATTTATTGGAAAATTTATTTGACTTATATTTATTTTTCCAGAGTTATTTACCATGGGTAAACATAATTAGGTATTTATGTCTCAACTCGGTAGAAATAAAGATATAAAGAAGGTATTTATTGGACTTATAATATAGAAAGTAAGGTTTTTTAATCCTCCTATAACCCTTCCATTTACTAAACTAATTGACTAGTGAGGTAAGCATGACATTATTATTATTTCCATTATTTGTTAATATTATTTCCATTATTTGTATACTAAATAACATGTCATTTTTAAAATAAAAAAAATAACTGACTGGATTAAGACTTTTTTGGGACTATTTACTTGTTAAAAAATATATATATATATTTTTTTAAAATATACTTGTTATCTTTGGCCATCAATTAACATGTAAGGATGCATTATTGGGATTTGGATTACATGATAATTCTATAGTGATTCTATCAGACAGGGTGTTTTATTTCTTTTATAGAAAATCATATGTTTAGCAGTATTTTCTAATGTTAAATTTTATCTGCATTCAATACTTCTTTAGCTTTACTCTAATATCATTTTCTAGATTGATTCCTCATTTTCATATATGTAGGGCTTATCCAAGAAGACTATATTTTCTAGTTATTAGCTCGAGTAAATCAAATCTCAAATTGTGTAACTTGTAAAGGCTCGAGCATTAAACACAAAGTAGTTGAAAAAGTTTTGAAATTTCATAATGGCATTTCTATTATTTATCCTGTAATGTCTTTTGTGAGCTGAATTTGTCATGTTTAGTCATTGATCTTTTGGACAGCTTTTTCCTGGCCAAGTTGTTGGATGTTTTGGCTTGGCTTCCTTATATTTTCTTCTCTTTGTAGCTTTGTTGCATCTCTCTCTTATATTTTACATTTCTTAATATATATTTTCTTTCACCCACACTTTTTTGGGATTATTTAAGTATTTATTCAATGTCCAAAATTTATATTTAAGCTAATTTTACCCATAAAATTTTTATGTGGCTACTGCAATGTTTTCAACACATGAGTGCTCCCCACATATAACATTTTAATGTCTTTTTTTAATTTAGTACAGTTTATCTTCTTGACAAATTTTTATGCTTATGGTGTGTTCTAATAGTACTGTGTTTTTTTTTTTTTTGGCGGCATGTATATATTGACACAATGTAGTTTATGTGTTGGACACATTTAAAATAATTTATATGCTTATCTAAACCTATTTTATGTATCTTATACAGTTTTACACTTTCTACCTATTTGATGTGCTTCCTTTGCTTTCATAGTGGTTGTTCTATGTTTTTTAATATTTCCTGTTGTGATTACACCATGTCTCTTCATAAGTTTAACATGTGTTTAGTCATGATTGATGTGCTT
Source organism: Torreya grandis (assembly GCA_037957365.1). NCBI lineage: Eukaryota > Viridiplantae > Streptophyta > Pinopsida > Cupressales > Taxaceae > Torreya > Torreya grandis. The sequence goes on along the minus strand of JARHVA010000559.1, from coordinate 4,585,994 downwards.
CCAATATGCTTGATATAATCACTATGTTTTATACATACCTATTATATGTTTGATATGATTTCATTATCTTATGTTCCTTCTATGTGTTTGATGTGACTCAAACATCTGAAAATTTTCATTCATAATTATTTTTTATAATTAACATCCATTATATTACAATTATATTACTCTTATGTTTGCCATGTTTTTTATTGCATGATCTATTACATGAAAAATGTATTCATTATTTCCTTAGGTTTCCATGATTTCTATCAAGAATCCATTAATGGGGAAGTCTTTTATTATATTTTTAAACTATTATATGTTAACACGATGATGTTATATTTATTATTTATTAAACCCACATGAGACATATTTTTACTAATTTTAAATTTCATATATCTTTATCCCCCATGGAGCATATTATTTTTTATCTTATTTTCTTGTCTCATGGTTTGATTTGGAGCAATATATTCATATCATACATGCTTCCAACATTATATATTTATATATTATTCACAAGTGATTTCATGTTTTATATTATGCATTATTTCTTTCAAACTTGAGTCATTTGAGATAGGATTTTTATAGGTTAGTCTAAAATATATATGGAAGAATATATGTCACTCTTTATGTCCATATACATGAAATTGGGGCATATGCATCATTACATCAAAATTTTATTAGTTTTTATTTTATTTAAATATTTTTATAAATAATATACTCAAGACTACTTTAGTCACTCTTATAAAGGAATGAACTCATGGTGTCACTTAGTTTTTATTTCTAATTTTAATTAGCTTGATTTGAGATATTAATGAGAATTATATTTATAACTCTATCTAGGAATACATTTAGGTGTAGGGGACCAAATGTTTTAGAATACCTAACTCCATTCCATTTCCCTAAGAATTAGGCATCTTCTTTTCATTTTTTTTTTTTTTAAACTTATTATTTGGTGCTCACTCATGTATATATAGAATGAAAAATAATGTTTTAGTATGTCTCTATGTACATTAGATTTTGAGATTGAGGCACATAATTTTGTATCCATAGTATGTTTCATTTTTTATTATGAAATGTATGTGTGTATGCACACACATAAATTTAGAAAAAAAAAATACACTTAAAAAAATGTCCCCTGTGAATTTATAAGTCATTACATGTCATAATTTTATTATGTTTTTTATTTTTCATTTATTTGTCCTAATTAATATTTATTCACTTATTTATTAACTTTGTATAGTCCCTACACCTTCCCATAATACCCATTGGGTGTCTTCTTCTCGCTTTTCTAAACCTTTTTCCAACCTCAAATTGTGTAAAAAGCATCCCATTACTTTTTATATTATAAAGAGTGATAAAACGTCCTTAGGACCATTGATATGTTCCATTTTTTTAATTTATCTATGATATTTAATTTGTTTGTTGCATTTTTTAATCATTGGATGTCGATTTCGACACCCATAGGGTTGTAATTTGAGTTCAAATTTTCTGTAAACACAACCCGATTTTAAATCATTTATCAATAAACAATCAAGAAGTACATTAATATTTTTCTAGAGATATTATTGACCATTCATAACAATTCCATAATAAATCAAATACTCATTAGAGATTTGAATGAAGAACATAAATTTATGTTTAGACACACCATATAATATTGATTTGTATGGGATTGAAACTATTCAAATAATTAAAATTTATTATTTTCAATATTATTATTATTTATGAAACTAATAAATATAAATATAATTTGACTATTCTCTAATTACATACTTCAAAACATATTTTTCAAGTTAAAATTCTATAATTTCTAACCACAAATTTTCACTCTCATTTGTTCACAATTATCATTAAAGCATAAAATAAAATCATATAATATAACTTTTCTACTTCTATCTTTAAATTAATTTATTACATTTATACTATTTTTTTCACACAATATTTGCTATAATTAAAAATGGTTACAAATTTATTACTTAATTTAGTTGCAATCTATTTATCTATATCAGTAAGCATCTCTTATTTCTATAACTCTTGTATTTAGTAAACTAATTGATTAATGAAATATACATAAAATTAATATTATTTATATAGATTGTTATTATTTGTTGCTCACTTACATATGTGCACAAAAAGAAATAATGTTTTTGGAGGTCTTTAAGTATATTATATTTTACTTTGGACCTCAAGGTACACACTTTTATATCTATATTATGTTTTAATTTATAATTTGATATGTATGTTCACACATAAGTACACAAATAAAAGTGAGAAAATTTTAGACACCTAGAAATGCCTCTTATGCGTTTATAATTCATTACATTCTATACTTTAGAAAGGAAATTACTTTTATTTTCTTGTTTCTGATTAGGCATTATTGGCTTGTTTATTATTTTTTGCATTATTGACTCATTTATTAATTTTTTCCTCAAACTATCTGATGAACCTTACGAATGTTAACTTCTCTCTCGTACCCCTTTTTCACACCTCAAGGTATGTGTTAAAAGCACCTCATTGCTTTGTACATTTTAAACACTTATAGGACATCGATAAACCTACTAATATGTTCACTTTTAACTATTTTTCTTGTGATTTTTGTTTTTGTTTCTTGTACTCTTATAATCATTGGAAGTCAATTTGGGCATCAATAAATTCCTAACTTGAATACAATATTTTAATAATAAAAAATAGATTCTTAATCATTTATCAACAAACAATCAAGAAGTACATTGAGATTCTTATAAATAGATTGTTGAGTATTCATAAAAATTCTATAATAAATCAATCAATCATTAGAGATGTCTTTGAATCCCAAAAGTTTGTGCTTAAACACCAGAAATCATATTGGTTTGCATGATATTGTAACTATTCTAATAATTGAAGCGTATAATTTACAATATTCTCATTGTCTAAGAGCTTAATAAATATCACGATTGTTTGACTATTTTTTAATTACATGACCCAAAATACATATTGTTTTTCTTGTGGCATTTCAAATATATCTACTCAATTATGGTAAGAAAAAGAAATTTGTTTGAAAATTTATCAGAATCAAAACATTGAAATCTAAACAAAGATTATGAAAATTCAAAACAAACAATAGTGTCTTCAAATTAATTTTAACAATCCACATTTTTATGTATAATATCCCAAATGCATTGTACCATAAGAAAAGGATTATATATATTTAAGATACTTCTCTATATTCAATTTAAATTTTTGGATTAAATTTCTATCATTTAAAAGTTTATGTTTTCATTATTATATTTTAACAATAATAAAATAATTTTAATTATTATATATTTTCTCTACTTTTAACTTTAAAATAAATATATTGTATTATTATTATTATTATTTCCCGGAACTCAAATTATTTGGCTTTGGTAACAATAAATACTTGTCTCTCAATTTATTTACAAACCATGTTATATTATAGGAGGATAGCTTTTTATCTTTTAACCCTTCCATTTATTAAATTAATTGATTAATGACGTAAGCATGACATTAATATTATTTTTATAAAATTAATTATTAATGAGGTAAGCATGACATTAATATTATTTACATTATTTGTATTGAAGAACGTGTCATCTAATCTTAATCTTTGATAAGACACTGAAGTCTGAACCACTCTTTTGTTGTCTTCTTAATTGTACTTTTCTTTAATTGACCATTTCTTCATAATACGACGTAACACAAAGACAATTTTATTTTAAGCGACTCGTCAAAAACTTAAGTTTGTAACGCTCTTTAGTCTATCATAAGTAGTTGAGTCCTGCTCATATAGTTGGTCGCGAATTCTCTTAAGTTCAATTTAAAATAGTTATAAATTATATAATGTCTAATTTTAAATTATATAATGTTCAGCAAATATCACAAGGTTTAAAGAACGCAGATTTTTTTAATAAAGGTTTTAGAATTACAAATAAAATAATATATTTTTTACATATTGTTAATTCATTTTTTAAATAAAAATAGAAACGCACTAAAATAGAAACGCATTCAAACATAATCTATACATTAATATCATTCTCCAATAATATCTAACAGTCACTACTATTAGTTTCTTAATATAATGTTTTTTTGGTTCATATATGGATAGAGTTTATTTTTATATAGATTGAATGCTTTTTATATAATAGTCTATATCTTACCCAATGCACTTTGTGTATGTTTTAATTTTTATATTAGTTTACAAATTTTAAATACTTACATCATTAATTTTCTACGTTAAATATTTCTTGATAAATTTGAATAAAATAATCAATAAAACCAGATATTAAATAGTTAATTATAAATTAAAGAAAAAGAAGGAAAATAGTTAAAAAAATTAATTCAACATTCAATACACATGATGTCATAAAAATGAGTGAAATAAATATAATATGTATTTGATAACACTCTTGAGTTCCATGTGAACATGGTAAGGACACATATTTATTGATGTACCTACCAATTTTATAGTAAATTTATTTAAATTAAATTTCACTAAGATTTCAAATCTTCAACACCTATGTTTGTCACAATGTATGATTGGAAATATAGTTTTAGATGCTTCCACATATAAATTAAACAAATCTTTTCAACACTATGTCCTTTTTTAATTGAAACAAATTATGACATATAGTTTAAAATTCTTAACAAAACATGAACCCCTAACTCTCTCACCTTAGCCTAACAGTTCTTAATAGTTTTGTTTTACTATGATAGTACACTGTATCCCACCAACTATCAATTATATATTAAAATACAAAAATACCGTTAGGTCGACATAAACATAAAACCACCATTTTGTAATACTATTTTCTTTCTAATATCAAAAATAATATCTTACAAAATAACTTCAAAGAAAAAATCTCGATCAATCATAAAATCTATTAAAATCAACCTAAAAATTAAATAAATTACTCTTAACTATAATATAACAATATATAAAAATATATTATAACCTAGATAGAAATATAACTTGATAAAATAAACATTGACTAGAAAATTCGAAACTCAAGTAAAAACCCAAATAGACATTAAAAATCACCAAGCTCAAGAAGGGATAAAATAGAGTTTTCCCATTGCCTTGAAATCTATAACATCAACACCAAAATCCCAACATTCTCAAAATATCAATGGGGAGTTAGTGGAAAAAATAAAAAAACAAAATATGAACACCTTAACTATGTCACCCTATGACCTGATTATTATTTATAGGTGTCAATCTTGTGATAGTACATGTGATTTCACCTTCTACCCTCAATATATAAAAATACGAACAAAATCTCTACAGTTTGACAAACTTCACTAAACACCAGCCTAAGAACAAAATAGACGCTTTGTTGCTTCATGACCTTGTCCTCATAGGAGCATTATTACCTACTCTCATGAAATCCTACATTCATGTGCACTTTTCTATCAAGGTAAATAGATTGTAACACATGTTAGAAAAAAACCTCTCTTAACAAAATACGTACCCACTGAATCTATAACCTGAGGCCCTAGTACGTTTTGTAAACTTTTTTCAACGTGAGATTTTGACACCTACCTCTGGTGTATTAAAAAAAAGAAGAAGAGACAACCAGGTCTACATAGAAAAAAGGAGAATTTGTAAAAATTGCACCCTCAGTGATATCAAACGAAACATAGCAGAAAATGTGCGGTAAAAAAATCTCAACAAATTCATAGACTCTATTAAAATCCACCATGACAAAAAAACCCGTGATTATAATATAGTAAAACGTAAAAGGCTATTAGGTCCTAAAGAAAAATATAATTGGATAGAAAAACCCCATCAATATAAAATTTAAAACCTATGGAAAACCACAAGAGAAACAAATGCAAGTACTTAGTTCAAAACAAATTCTTAACAACCACAAACATAATTCAATCTTAATTTTATATAAAAAAACATAATTATTATTAGAAGCGTTTAACACACACATCAAGTCTTAAAAAAAAAGGACAAAAATCAGGAAACACTAAGCCATAAACCCATCACAATGATGGTCATTTGTAACATGACCTGCTTTGATTTAAATAAAAATAACACTTAATCTTTTGAAATCTACATAGGGTCCAATAGAAGTAGAAAAGAGATATTGTTTAGTAAAAAAATACCATTCAACATTATCTACTATAGAAACAAGCTGTCTTCACTCTTGGCTAATTCAATTTTCTACCGTAAATGATTTTCTCATTTCTTATACTTGTCTACTATCTACCAACTTCATATAAACAACATTCAAAATGATATTTTTGCAAGTATAGAATATTAAAACCTAATTCTTGTGGCACATTCAATATGGTAGAGACATTAATCATGTAGATACACGTGAATATATTTACAAGTACATCTTCCCTATAGCCAAAGATGCACGCCATTACTATTGAAAACAACGTCACAATATTTACTTAAAGACTATAATCCAACACACAAAAAAATACATAGTAGCTCTTCACTTAACAAAGAGAAAAAATCTAATATTCACTACTAAAAAAGACCTACATAATTTAAAAAATATTTTCTGACCAACAAAATATAAAAAAATATAATTTTATTATAATTATATATATATATATATATATATATATATATATAAATAATTTTCATCAAAAACTATATCCCAAACATTAGACTTAAATAATATTATACCATGATTGGCTAGAAAAAACACACTAATATAAAAATTAAAACATATACAAAGTGCATTGGGTAAGATATAGACTATGATATAAAAAGCATTCGATCAATATAATAATAAACTCTATCCATATATGAACCCAAAAAAACATTATCCTATGAAACTAATAGTAATGATTGTTAGACATTATTGGAGAATGATATTAATGTATAGATTATGTTTTAGTGCGTTAGTGCGTTTCTATTTTTATTTTAAAAATGCATTAACAATATGTGAAAAATATATTATTTTATTTGTAATTCTAGAACTTTTATTAAAAAAGTCTGCATTCTTTAAACCTTGTGATATTTGATGAACATTATATAATTTGTAACTATTTTAAATTGAACTTAAGAATATTCATTACGAACTATATGAGCAGGAATCAACTACTTATGATAGACTAAAGAGCGTTACAGAAATAAAAGTTTTTGGTGAGTCGCTTAAAATAAAATTGTCTTTGTATTATGTCCTATTCTGTAGAAATGGTCAATTAAAGAAAAGTACAATTAAGAAGACAACAAAATGGTAGTTGAGACATTAGTGTGTCTTATCAAAGATTAAGTTATGAAGTATTTTTCACGTTGGTCTTTGTAGTCAACCATATACATTTTTTAGATGACACGTTATTCAGTACAAAATAATGTAAATAATATTAATGTCATGCTTACTCCATTAATAATTAATTCAATAAAAATAAAATTAATGTCATGCTTACTTCATCAATCAATTAATTAACAAATGGACGGGTTAAAAGATAAAAAGCTATCTTGCTAATGGATTTAACTAAATTGAAAGACACAACTATTTATTGTTACCGAGGCCAAATAATTTGGGATCCCCCATGAAAAAATCCCCAATAAATTTACTCTAAAGATAAAGTTAAAAGTAGAGAAAATATATAATAATTAAAATTATGTTATTTTATTTTGTTATTCTTAAAATATAATAATGAAAACAAGGACTTCAAAATGATAGAAATTTAATTTAAAAATTAAAATTTAATATAGAGAAGTATTTTAGGGACATTTAGTCCTTCCCTTATGGTCCAATGCATTCGGATTATTATACACAAAAATGTGGATTGTTGAAATTAATTTGAGGACTATTATTACTTATTTTGAGTCTTCATAATTTTTGTTTAGATTTCAATGTTTTGATTTTGATAAATTTTCAAACAAATTTCCGTTCCTTATTATAATTGACTAGATATATTTGAAATGCTAAAAGAAAAATAATACGTGTTTTGGGTCATGCAATTAAATAATAGTCAAACAATCTTGATATTTATTAAGCTTCTAGACATTGAGAATATTGAAAATAATACGCTTCAATTATTAGAATAGTTACAATACCATGCAAACCAATATCATTTGTAGTGTCTAACCACAAATTTGTGGAATTCAAAGACGTCTCTAATAATTGCTTGATTTATTATAGAATTTTTATGAATGCTCAACAATTTATCTATAAAAATATCAATGTACTTCTTGATTTTTAGTTGATAAATGATTTAGAATCTATTTGTTATTATACCAAAAAAATGAATTCAAGTTAGGAATCTATTGACACCCAAATTGACATTCAATAATTATAGGAGTATAAGAAACAAAAACAAAAATCACAAGAAAAATAGTTAAAAGTGAATAGATCAGTAGGTCTGTCGATGTCTTATAAGTGTTTAAAATGTACAAAGCATTGGGGTTCTTTGAACACATATCCTAAAGTGTGAAAAAGGGGTAGGAGAGAGAAGTTAACATTTGTAGGGTTTATCAAAAGGTGTGAGGAAAATAATAATAAATGAGCCAACAATGCCTACTTAGAAACAAGAAAATAAAAGTAATTTACTTTCTAAAAGTATACAATGTAATGATTTATGAATGCATAAAGGACATTTTTAGGTGTTTAAAATTTTCTCACTTTTATTTGTGTGCTTTTGTGTGCACATACATATCAAATTGTAAATTAAAACATAATATAGATATCAAAGTGTGTGCTTTGAGGTCCAAAATAAAATATAATATATTTAAAGACCTTCAAAAATATTATTTCTTTTTCCGCACATATGTAAGTGAGCAACAAATAATAATAATCTATATAAATAATATTAATTTCATGCATACTTCATTAATCAATTAATTTACTAAATACAAGGGTTATACAAATAATAAATACTTATTAATATAAATAAATGAATTGCAACTAAATTAAGATATATATTTATAACTACTTTTAATTATACCAAATATTGTGTGAAAAAAATAGTATAATTCTAATAAATTACATTAAAGTTAGAAGTAGAGAAGTTATATTATATTCATGGTTTTATGATTTTGTTTTATGCTTTAATGATAATTGTGAAAAATTGAGGGTGAAAATGTGTGGTTAGAAATTATAGAATTTTAATCTAAAAAAAATGTTTTGGATTATGTATTTGGAGAATAGTCAAATTATTTTTGTATTTATTAATCTCATAGATAATAATAATATTGAAAACAACAAATTTTAGCTATTTGAATAGTTCCAATCCCATACAAATTAATATTATATAGTGTATCTAAACACAAATTTCTGTTTCTCAATCACATCTCTAATAAGTATTTCATTTCCTATAAAATTTTTATGAATGCTCAATAATTTCTCTAGAAAAAGATCAATGTACTTCTTGGTTTATTGATAAATGACTTAAAATTGAGTTGTGTTTACAGAAAAATTGAACTCAAATTACAACCCTATGGGTGTCCAAATTGACATCTAATGATTAAAAAAATGTAACAAACAAAATAAAGATCATAGATAAATAAACAAAAGGGAACATACCAATTGTCCTAAGGACTCCTTATCACTTTTTATAATATAAAAAGTATTGAAATGCTTTTGACACAACTCAAAGTGGGAAAAAGGTTTATAAAAAAGATAAGAAGATACCCAGAGGGCGTTATGGGAAGGTGTAGGGATTATACAAATTTAATAAATGAATGAATCTTATTTAGGACAAATAAATGAAAAGTAAAAAAAGCATAATAAAATTATGACATGTAATGACTTATAAATTCATAGGAGACTTTTTAAAAGTGTTTATTTTATTTTTTTGAATTTATGTGTGTGCATATACACATATATTTCATAAGTAAAAAATAAAACATACTATGGATTAGAATTATGTGTCTTAAGCTCAAAATCTAATGTACATAAGGACATGTTAAAATATTATTTTTTATTCTATATATACATGAGTGAGCACTAATATCTTTTTTTTAATTTTAAAAAATGAAAAGAAAATACCTAATTCTAGAGAATTGAAATGGAATTAGATATGATAAAACATTTGGTCCCCACACCTAAATATATTCCTTGATAGAGTTATAAATATAATTCTTATTAATATCTCAATTCAAGTTAATTAAAATTATAAATAAAAAATAAATGACACCATGAATGCATTCCTTTATAAGAATGACTAAAATACTATTGAATATATCATTTAGAAAAAAATCTAAATAAAAGAAAAATTAATAAAATTTTGATGTACTGATACATATACCCCAATGTCTGTATATGAACATAATGAGAGATATATGCCTACATTTATATTTTAAATGAACCTATAAGCATCATATCTCAAATGACTCAAGTTTGAGAGAAATTATTTATAATTATAAACATTGAATCACTGGTGGATAATATATAAATATATAATTTTGGAAGCATGTATGATATGAATATATTGCACCCTATCAAACCATGAAACAAGAAACTGAGATCAGAATAATATACTCCATGGGGATAAAGATACATGTAGTTTAAAATTAGTAAAAATATGTCTTGTGTGGGTTTAATAAATAAGAAATATAACACCCTCATGTTAACATATAATAGTTTAATAATATAAGATCTCCCCATTAATGGATTTTTGATAGAAACCATGGAAATCTAAGAAAATAATGAAGACATTTTTCATGTAATAGATTATGTGAAACATGCTGAACATAAGATTAAGACAATTATTATAGAATGGATGTTAATTATAAAACTAAACATGAATGAAATAATTTGGATGTTTGAGTCATATCAAAAACACATAGAAGGCACATAAGACAATGAAAACACATGGGAAGCAAAGCAATCATGACTAATCATAGATCAAACATATGAAAATATATGATGTAATCACAACAAGAAACATTACAAAACTCAAAACAACCACTATGAAGGCAAATGAAGCACATCAAATAGGTAAAAAGTGTAAAACTATATAAGATACATAAAATAAGTTTAGAGAAGCATATAAATTATTTGAAATATGTGTCCAACACATAAAATATATTGAATCAATATATACATGCCACACACAAGAAAAATAATTAACGTTATTAGAACACACAATAAACATTTAAAATTATAAAGAAGATAAACTGTACTAAATGAAAAATAATACATTAAAATGTTGTATACGGAGAACACTCATATGTTGAAAACATTGCATGAACCACATAAAAGTTTTAGGGGTAAAATTAGGTTTATCATAAATTTTGGACATTGAATAAATACTTAAAATAATCTTCACAAAAAAAAGTGTAGGTGAATGAAAGTAATTTTTAAGCAATTGACAAATGAAAGTGAAAAAGAGAGATGTTGATTCAGCTATGTTTTAATAAAAAATAATAAATTTTGAAAAGGAATATGAAGTAATTCAGAAGAGCCTCTTGAAATTAGACTAGATCATTTGAGATATTGACTAGTATTTTATGGCTCAAAAGACTTCAAACCACGTACAAAATATCTTGAGAGTGGTAACTTAATCTAGATTAATATTTTTAATGTCGATTTTTACGATCACAATATTTGGAAAATTCTCTCCAATATTCAGATTAAGTCATTCAGATCTCAGAATTCCTTATGTTTCACTTAAGCTCAATCCCACATTAATAAGACATACAAAATAAATGTTTTAGATATAGACATTGACTTTTTTAGTCCTACATTTTATAATATATTTATTATTTAGCACTTGGTACGTAACATATCATCAAGATATTATATTATTATATTTTCCACCCTTAAGAGACATGGGTTTATAAAACGAAACTATATACCATTTCACCCGCATTTTTACTTGGTACTTAACATATCATCAAGATATTATATTATTATATTTTCCATCCCTAAAGGACATGGGTTTATAAAATGAAACTCTATACCATTTCACCCGCATTTTTATTTTAGTATGAGTATGTAGCCACAAGACTTTACAACATAAATAATGAATAAATGTAAAATATATGAGCTCCTTCATAAAATTTGGCTATTTGGATTGTTGACGACCAATTCACTAGGATTTTGTTGCATTTTAAACAATCCAACATCGAACATCCCTTCCATGATCAATTTTTTTTTGGTTTCGCACAAAATTTTTACTATATTTGATATCCTTTAATTGTATCTTCAATGACTAGGTTTTAATCATCATTAATTTATATTGAAAAAAAAATTAATTCATACTTGTTTGGCATCAATTTTAATGCACATGTTTCATCTTCAGGTCACATTTTAAATTAATTTAACGCACCCATTCATTCTCTAGGTCCTTATCACTTTGAGATTACAACATTTGTTACGTAAATACTAGAATTCTTTATAGATAATTGCTGTACAAACAAATAGGATTTGTTATAATTATTTAACACATCTGAAAAATTGATTCATTATGACTATAATTGAGAAATCATTATAATAATATACACGGTTTGAGACTCTTCTTATGTATCTTGGATTCTCATTTCTAAAAGTGGTTATAACGAAGTTTTATATTTTTCTTTTTGGCAATGTTGCAACACATTATACATTGCATAATTAAGATTTAAATAATAAATTATAGTCTCGTGTAATTTATATGAAATGTTTCTTTTATATATTTTTTTATTTCATTGGGGACATTTATTTTTTAATCTTATAATATATTATAAAAAATAAACTTTTTGAAAATAATTGTTTATTTTTTATTAGGTTTTTTAAAAATAATCGTCTAATTTTTTATTTAAAAAATATGTACATGGATATTTCTTGAAGCATTTTCTTAATTATTATTTAATGTGAAAACCTTATATCCTTATTTTTTATCTTCCTTATTTTTAATGTGAAAACATTAGTAAATCTTTAAAGTTGACGAACAAAGTAAAAAACTTGAAACAAAAGACTAAGAAGAGTATAATGGACAAGCATAAAATGATAATCAAGAATAATTTTTCAATATGACCCTGAATTATAGGATTGTGGATGACCTGCGCACAACCTAATTGTAAATTTATGGTGAGTTGATTGTAATTGGTTATACACTGACTGTCATGATGATATTGTGTTTTTTATTATTTATTATTAAGATTGAAACTTTGAATTGAGTATTTTAAAAATATTGTTTAGATATTGTATGTCTAATTTATTAATATTTTATATTGTATTTGCATGTGTACCATTGTCGTGATGCATATATTATATTATTCTTGAAGGACAACATTGATGCATCATGGACATGAAGCAAGCATAGAAATAGTAAGAAAACAGTAAATTATGAAATAAATGTTCATTTCAATATGCCAATACACTCTAGACAGATTGCATAATTCCAAAAACTGGAAATAACTTAATGTATAAACTAGATTGTGTAGAGTTATTTTCCATGAAGCTATTTTATGCAAACATCACAAAATACAATCTTTTTATAGCAGTTACAATGGACACAAACTATTTAATTTCAACGATTCGATAATTAATTATTAACCATTAAAAATACACTATCTTTATTTTCTCACATAAAAACTGACAATATTCCACTCCTTATATTGATGGCCTTCATAATTTTACTGACTTAGCTACTTTAGCTGTAAAACAAATTTAGTACCACCAGAATAAAATAAAATCTAGTACTTTGGATTATATTAACTAAAATTTTGATTAGTTAACTATTTAATTTACAAATATACTTATAAATTATTAATATTTATGTATTTGATTTAATTAGTAGTTATTTATTTATTTAATGTTAATAAATTAAAAGTGATTTAGAAATGTGATTTATTTTTTTAATATATTTTAGATATTTTTAATATTTAGTATGGGTAGAGGTGAGGGTTTTAAAAGCCCAGGGCCTTGTATGAAAGAAAAAAGGATATAAAAATGAGGCTCACATGAAATACTTACAGTAATGGTAAACAAGATTCAAAATAATGAACAACCAACAAACATAAAACCATTTTAGTGAAAATAAAATTAGCATCAAATCCATCCAGAGGCTGTAAAACTTGGATAACTTTCTGTAAACATTTTCCAACCCAATCACCAACATTCTAAAAACCTTCACTAGAAAGCTATTAAAATTTTGTGAATCTCCTGAACTAAATATTCATATTCATAAACTCTGAGTGCATGATCATATTTATAAACTCTGAGGCCTTTTAAGGCTGCCTTTTCTTTTCCTTAAAACTTTGGTCTAATCCACTTTTGTCTTATAGAACTGATATTGTAGACAAGGGGATAGAAACTTTTATAGATTTAAAGACTAAACACATCCATTTGAAACATAGTGAGTTTTACCTTTGGTTAGTATAACATTTTGTTTAGTCATGGATTCTTCCATTTCAATTTTTGGTTGCACTATGGGCCCTAATTCCTCAATATTTTTTGCTAAAATCTTTTCATTCCCTAGAGTCATGGAGGTCTCCCTTGTATCTATGAATTTAGAAGCTTCCAAAGCCATCACAAACTACATGGATTATTGCACTTCATGTTTCATGTCCAAGTTATCATTCCAAAGAACCTTTATAGTCAAATCCATTATGACATTGTGTGTTACTAGATCTTCTGACATCAATTCTAAATATTCACTTTCAGTAGTGTCCTCAAAATTTATATTCTTTATGAGAATGCTAAAGAAGTGATTCCTTTTAATTTATCTTATAGAGCTGATATTGCAAAGAAGGGGATAGAAACTTTCATCAAATTTGAAGACTAAAAACTTCGATTTGAAACATAGGGAGTTGTAAATTTGGTTTGTATAACATTTGGTTTAGTCATGTCTTCTTCCATTTTAATATTTGGTTTCACTATGGGCCCTAATTCCTCGATATTTTTAATCCTTAGTCATGGAGTTCTCCCTTGTATATGTGACTTCAAAAGCTTTCAAAGCCATAAAAAACTTCATGGATTATTTCAGTTCATGTTTCATGTCCAAGTTATCATTCCCAAGAACCTTTATAGTCTAATCATTTATTACATGGTTTGTTACTACATCATCTAACATCGATTCTAAATCTTCACTTTTGGGACTGTCCTTAAAATTTATATTCACTATGAGATCCTCAAGAAGGGATTCCTTCCATTGGGACATCAACATATTTCATTTGGAAGTATGACAGTCCATATTCACATGTGCTATTTCATAACATTGGTAATATTGAAACACTAAAACCTCATTATTGATAGATTGAGACCAGGAATGATCCTCTACTTTCAAATCAATTTTCACTCAAAGGTATTCATAGGTATCTAAACTAGAAAAAATTATAGCATAAATGGTGTGAAAATGACCTGAAGAAGAATATTTAATTAGGTGAAACTCTTTCAATCTATCATCGACAAGTTTAAAACATTATTTAGACCAAAATTGGAATAGGAGTTGTGGTATGTAGCCCCAAATTTACTAGGTATTTGAGGATACAATGAGGGGGTTGAATTATGGGTACCATGTTTCATCAAGAGAATGTGGTGTTTCTAAAACCAAAAATAATCTTTCAAGATCTCGTTCATGTCTTATATAGAGTTAAGAATCACTAGAAGGAGTCCTTTGGCATAGGGGTGTTAGATATGTGACAACAAGGTTAAATTTTGGGTTCTTTTATGCCATAATTTATAGCCCACTTTGACAAGGAGGTAATGAAGCGAAAATTCAAGGATTAAAACCCATTTTTCTAAGAAGATTAATTCTATTGGATTCTATTTTTAGGAAGAAAGTCCTATTGTTGTTACACTCTATTTTTAGGAGGAGGAATCCTAATTGTCCTTTAACAATTAGACATATTTATCTTTGTGGATTTTTCATATAATCTACATAGTGAGTTTACATTTAAAGTGTTCATCTTAGAATTAATAAATCTTGATATCTTACATTGTGAATTTTTCCTTGGCTTGATAATTTTTTACCATGTAAATCATATGTTTTATCTCATGCTTATTAAGGATTTATTTTTTTACTATCTCTAAAATTTCATTCTATTATTTTTACTTAGTTTTAGAGTTCATGGCTTCCTAATAGTGGTATCAGAGTGTGGTTACTCTTATTATGTAGCAACTGTGTTCTTGATTTGGTGTTGTTTTTTATAGTATCAAATGGTGAAATTTATAAGTGCAAAGTTTGAGGTGGATAAGTTTAATGGCAAGAACAACATTGATTTGTGTAAACTCAAGCACATGATGTTTTGCTGCAATAGGGGCTGCACAAAGCCTGGGATGGAAAGGAAAAAAACCTATGGTGATGAATAATGATGACTAGGAATAATTGGATACAAAATCTCTCAATACAGTACAATTATTTTTAGTAGATGAGGTTATTTTCAACATAGTTGAAGAAAAGACTATGGTAGGAATATAGACCAAATTAGAATGCCTTTATATGATGAAATATATAACAAATCATATTTATTTAGACATGAAGTTGTACACATTATGAATGCAATAAGGTATGAAA
Source organism: Torreya grandis (assembly GCA_037957365.1). Lineage (NCBI taxonomy): Eukaryota > Viridiplantae > Streptophyta > Pinopsida > Cupressales > Taxaceae > Torreya > Torreya grandis. Next base: position 4,569,599 of record JARHVA010000559.1, on the reverse strand, counting down.
ATTATTGATCACTTAAATATTCTCAATACTATGTTATGTGAATTAACTAGTACTGGTGTGAAAGTGGAGAAAGAAGATAAAGTAGTCCCCTTATTATTTAATTTTTTAGATTCTTTTGATCATGTAGTAACTTCCATTAGATTTAGTAATATAGATGATCTTGAATACAATGTTGTTGTGAGAACATTATTGGCTAAGGAGATGAGGAGAAAATATAGTCTAGAGACTTCTACCCCTAAAGCTATGGTTAGTAGCGAAAGATCTGGAGAAGAAGGAAAATCTCTATAGGCATATCTAGATCTAGGTCAATATCCAAGACGAGTAAGGCAAAGTACTGGCATTGTGTTAAATCATGACATATTAGTAAGGATTTATAGAAAATAAAAGAAGCTAAAAAGAAGGAAGAATCCACCAAAGAAGTGAATCAGGTAGAAACAAGTAAAGGTATGAGTGATGAAGTTTTATCTTTTTCTAATGTTTCCTATTATCGTTATGAATGGTTATTGGATTCAAGTGCTACACATAACATATGTAAGCATAGGAGTTGGTTTTATTCTTACCAAACCCTTGATGGAAGTTTTATTATTTTGGGAAATAATGTTTCTTGTAAGAATGAAGGGATTGGTAGAAATAAGATAAAAATGTTTGATGGTATAGTAAGGTCTCAAAAATAAGTAAGACATGTACTAGAGCTTAAATTAAATTTTATTTATTTGAGTGAATTAGTTTCCTATGATTATAAGTGTAGAGGTCAAGGTGGAGGTTTTAATGTGTCTAAAGGTGCTTTAGTAGTAATCAAGGCTCTAAAAGTTAGGAACCTTTACATATTGTAATGGAATGTAGATATCAATGAAGCAGCTATGGTATCTTAAATGACATAACACCCTGCTCATATATGACATCTATGTTTGGTCCACATGAGTGAGAAAGGGTTAACGGTAATACAAAATTATGAGTTACTTCCCCATTTAAAATATTTAGATTTATATTTATTTAAGCATTGTGTTTTTGAGAAATAGAGTAGACGTAAGTTTAATTCAAGATGTCATGTAAGTAAAGGTTTTCTTTACTATATTCATTATGATGGTTGAGTTCCAAACCATATAATTTTATATGGATGATCATTGTATTTTGTTAGGTTTATAGATGATTACTCTCCAAAAGTATGGAATCTACTATCTAAAAAGAAAGTCTAATGTTCTTAGTGTATTTAAGTAATTTCAAGATTTGGTCAAGAAGAAAACTGGTAGGTCAATCAAATGTTTAAGCATACATAATGGAGGTGAGATCACATCCTTGGAGTTTCATAACTATTGCAAAGAAACTAAGATTCATGAGCATAAAATCATAAGCCATACACTGTAACAAAGTGAGGTTATTGGATACATAAATAGGACTCCTCTAGAGAAAATAAGGAGCATACTCAGTAATGTAAATTGGGACAATCATTTATGGGTAGAAGTAGTTTTTATAACATGCTATCTAGTAAATTGCTCACCATCAGTTACAATAGACTATATAATTTCTAAAGAGGTATCAACAGGCCATCCATGTGATTATTAATATTTGAAAATTTTTGGTTGTAATGCTTATATTCTTATTAATAAGAATCAATTTTGAAAGTTACTGATGTATCACCACTATTTAAATTGATGAAGTATCTTAGTGATGTGGTTTCATGTCCTAGAGTGTCATGGTGGTCCCTACTTGCAACTATTCCAAATTGGCACTATTCTAAATCGTAACCTTTGTTGTTAGATACCATTATTTATTGAATATGTGGCATGGGATGAATTTCCCATGGGAGATAAGTCATAAGAGGATATTATCACTTTTTGGAAGTTAGTGGTGGTGGAAGAAAATTCAAGATTAGAATCTATTTTTAATTTTGACTTGTGAAGGCCATGTGAAGTGGGTCAAATATCCATTTGAGGACTTGAATTTAATTGTAATCATGAGAGAGGGTTGAATTTACCATGTGGGGCTTGAAAATATTAGTCAAAAAAGAGAGTCCACCTTCTTTTGGAAGCTTGTGATAGGGGAGACAAGTTTACTATTGAAGATTGAAATCAAATCAAATTTTAGACTTGTCATGTGAACTCCATGTGAAGGATGGCTTATTTTTCCTTAGGGGAGTGATTTTTCCTTGGTCATCATCCAACACATGTGAAATATGGCATGACATTTTGATCTTTTCACCTTGATTCATCATTATTCACTTCACATTTTGGTCATTTCATGAAGATAGCATATTTTTCCCTGGTGAAGACTTTATCCATTTAAAATTATCACCCGAGTGGAGACTGTGGCATGGATTTCTTGGTGACTTCATGTTTCTTGGTGGGAAATTATCCTATGTGAAGTGTTGGCACCAACTTGGGCCCACATTTATTTATTTTCCTTGTGTACATTATTTAAGTGTTTGTATTCCTTGTTTGTTTAGAGGAGGCTAGAGTTATATGGTTTAAGCTTAGTGAGAAGCTTGGGTAGTCTCCTTGGTTTTGAGACCAAGTTAGTATTTGGGTTGGAAAGACAGCTTGTGTGTATACATGCATTGTTGGCATGACCTTTGGAAATGTAAAGCTTTGTTGAAAGATATGGAAATGTAATGGATTATTGTTGATTAATGATATTATTTATGAATTTTAGAGGATAATATATGCCTTACGAGTATCAATTTATGAGATAAGTGTGATTTGTGGTTGTAGGCCACATTAGTTAAACCCAAGAACCAAGAATTACATCTTCATTGGGTATGGTTAACGAGATGGTGTTAATGGATATAGAGTGTGGGATATTACTACCCACAAGGTCATCATTTGTAGGGATGTATGGTTTGATGAATCACCTTTTCTAAAATTAAATTAATAAATGAAAGAAAAATAAGAACTATAATATGAACATGTCAAGGTTGAAATTGAGCCATCTTCATTTTCTAAAAAGAGCAAATTCATCAACTTATTAATGGTGAAGATGTTGAAGATTTAAAACTTGAAGAACCACTTCAAAAATCAAAATGAAGGTTAGAATATGAGGAAACACCTTTAAAACTAGTATGGAGATCTACATGGGTCAGGCATCATCGTAGTAAGTAAAATCCAAATATTTTAATTTTTTTAATTTCTAATGATGGCGAACCTATTTTTTATTAAGAGGCATTATATGGATAATTACTAATGGCAAAAGGCAATGCATGAGGAAATGGATGCCTTGGCTAAGAACAAGTCATAATACTTAGTAGAACTTCCAAAAGGTAGAAAACCTATTGGCTAGAAATGGGTTTACAAATAAATGATAAGCGTTGCTGAAAAATTAAAAAAGTATAGGCCTAGATTGGTGTAAAAATTATTTGCACAAAAATAAGGTATTTATTACCATGAAATAATTCACTAGTTGATAAACTTGTTTCGATTCAAGTTATTTTTAGCATTAGTGGCTTTAATTGATTTAGAGTCAGAGTAGTTACATGTTAAAAAAATGTTATTACATGGATATATATAATAGGATATATATGGAATAACCTGAGGGTTTTGTACAAGATATTAAAAATTGTTTTATTTGAATGCTCAAGAAATCATTGTATGACCTGAAATAGTAACCTAGGAAATGCTACAAGAAGTTCGATTCCTTCACAAGGAGTCAATTTTTTCTAAGCGTGAGTATGATTATTGTGTTTACTTCAATTTTTTTTACAATGAATCATTCATCATATTGGTAGTATATGTTGATCTGATATGCTTGTAGAAACCAAAATCATGGTAAAAATTAATAGTTTAAAGGATCATCTAGCTACGACATTTATGAAGGATCTAGGAGTAGAAAAATAAATATTAGGCATGGAGATACATAGAGAGAAAAATGTTAAGTTTTGGTTATCACAATAAAGGTATTTGGAAAATATACTAACCAGATTTAGTATGAAGTATGTTAAACAAGTTAGTATCGCATTTGCTTCCCATTTCAATCTTTCTTGATGTTTGTCCTAGTCGTGACAAAGAAAGGCAATATATGTCTTAAATTTACCATATGTTAGTGCAATAAGAAGTTTAATCTATGTCATGTTATGTATAGAGCTAGACATTTCACATGCAATTGGAGTTAGTAGATAAACTAAAAATATAAGTAAAGAACATTGGGTATCAATGAAGTGCATGTTTCACTACTTGTGAGGCATAAGTGACTATTCCATCACTTATAATAGAACTGGTGATTCTATTTTTGCATATGTTGATTATGATTTTACACGAGAACTAGAAAAAAGAATATCAACATCTAGTTATGTTTTTACATTTGCACATGGACCTATAGTTGGATGTCAAAGTTTTAAAAGACTGTTGATACATTAACTAGTGACAGAGAATATCACACTACTTATCATGATTTTTAGGTGGAAATTTGGATAAAGGTCATATTAGGTGAGTTTAGAAGAGAAAAATAAAATATTAAGGTATTCAATGATAGCCAGAGTGTAATTTATTTATCAAAGAATCTAGTTTATCATAGTAGGTCAAACAATATTGAAGTAAAATGCCATCTTGTTAGATAGGTGATTGATGAAGTAAAAATAACACTTTAAAAGGTTCACATGAAGGAAAATAG
>JARHVA010000559.1:4535000-4560000 GCA_037957365.1 Torreya grandis | reverse complement strand
ATTTAATTACAAGGCATCCTTACCATCCCATTTGAACACAATTTACACATGTGGGTATGAAAATAAATGATTGTGTAAATCACCCTAAAAAACCAAATATCCACCTAAGCACAATGAATAATATAAGTGTAGTAAATACCTAAGTAAGGTGAAAAATAAATCTACACTAACACCCCCCAAGTGTAGCATATATGGGTAGTAGAGTTGGGTCCCAACAACTAGAACTATTTAGGCACCCAAGTACAAAATAAACTCTGACAAAGTGGAAAAAACTCAGTGGGAAAAAACTCCCCCAATAGAGAGACATAGAATAAGTGAAGAGGATAGAAGGTCCCCAAAATATGATGATGTTGTTGATGTATACTAAACCCCAAGAAGAGATTGTAGATGAATGAACTTATTCTTAGTGAAAGGTTTGGTAAGTATATCTACAACCTGCTCTAGAAAATGGAAAAAACTCAAGTCAATAACCTGACCATGAATAAGCTCCGAGATAAAATGCATGTTAATATCATTGTGTTTCATCTCCTAGTGTTGAATCAAATTATTGTATATTTTTATGGTACTGTGGTTGTTATAATAGATGATAGTTCTCTATTTGATAGGATTATCAAACTTTGCTAGAATCGCCATAATCCAAATATCCTCAGTAGTTGGGTTAACAACTACCTTGAACTCTGCCTCTTTGGATGACATAAAAATAACATTTTTCTTCTTCATAGACCAAATGATAAGATCAAAACCCAAGGAAAAAGGTAATGTGAAGTGGACTTGAAATTATGAGTATCGCAAGCCCAATCTGAATCTATAAAATTAACCAATTCAACATTTTGTGCCAAATTTATACTAAAACTTGATTTTATAAGAGCCCTAAATTTAGTAAAATATCCTCTTAGCTACTTTTCAACAAATTTTATGAGGTTCCTACATGAATATAGAGACAATTCTCACTACATATATGAAATGTTGGGCTTGTTGCAAGTCAGATAAATGAGGCTACCAACAAGTTGTCAATATTGAGTACCATCACCTAAAGGTGTAGAACAATCATAATTAAGCTTGACTCTTGATATAAATGGAGTCATAAATAGATTAAAATCATTCATGTGAAACCAAGTCATAATATGAGTATACTTGGATCATTTGAGTGAAAAAATTCCTAAATTGAAATATGAAATATCGATCCCAAGGAACTAATGTAAAAGACCCAACTTTTTCATGTCAAATTTGTCCTATAGAATTTTCATCACCACTAAAATAGATTATGAGGAAATCTTGGTGATCAAAATATCATCAACATAAAGGACCAATATCATTAAAGAATCATCGTGTCATAAGAAGTATAAATTTAGGTCTGAATAAAATCTAGTGAAACCTCAAGTAAGGAGTAATGAATCTTGTTTGAGGCCATAGATGGATTTGTTAAGTGTATAAAATAAGGATGAATATTGAATAAACCTAGGCTTTTTTCCATATAGATCTCCTCCTCAAGGTCTTTATGAATAATGACACTCTTCAAATCCATTTGGTACACATCTCAAAGATGTGTTGCATCTATAACTAGAGTGAGTCAGTTTAAATTCATCTTTGCAATAGTTGTAGAGGTCTCTGAGTAATAAATGTCATATACTTGTGAAAAACCCTTGGTGACTAATCATACCTTATACTTATCAATTGAATAATCTATTACAAACTTGGTCTGATATATCCACCTATATCAAACCATATTCCTTCCCTTTGAAAGTGAAGTCAAATCCTACGTGTGATTTTTAATTAAGGAAGAATATTTTTGCTACATAACACTATCTCACTCACATGTGCCTAAAACCTATTGAAATGTGTGTGGATCTAAATTTGAAGCAAAGAAAGCATGTGGACCAATTTGATAATCTTCATAGGTATATATGTCATCTACTAGATCCCCTACCCAAATGACTACACTCTAAAGTGTTTGGTTGGCCCAAAGAGGCCTATAAGTGGGTAAGTTAGGTGTTGAATCCTCATCCTATAAAATATGATAAAATTTGGATGTAGAAGACTCCTCATCACTATCCTTTCTTATATAATTGGAAGAAGAAGAGGAAAATCCTAGCATAAAAACCTACTCTAAATGATCTAAGTTAGAAGAAGAATAATCATGTCCAAGTGACTCTCTTAAACACAAACACTTCTCTTTATGAAAAACTCATGTGTGGTTAGGTTTAGAAGGTAATACCCATGAAACCATTTGGACAACCTAAAAATATGCATGGTTTAAACTTTTTTTCCATAGCTTTGTATTTCTTATTCAGTATATGTGTCATAGCCAGAGATACAAAAACCCTAAAGTACTCTACATTAGGTTTCCTTCCGTGACAAGCTTCAAATGGAGTTATTACTTTTAAAGATTTGTGAGGAACCCTATTGTGATTATAGAAAACATAATTAATTTTTTCAACCTAATACTGAGGTGATAAGGACCTAGAGTGAATCATATAGCTAGTCATCTATTTCAAGGATCTATTTTTGCATTCTACAACTCCATTATATGAAGGACTATAAGTAACTATCCACTACAAATCAATCCTCTATGTGGTGCAAAACTACTCAAATATGTTGTTGACATATTCACTTGTATTTTTAGTTAGAATAATCTTGATTGATTTCTCAGATTATTTCTCAAAATGTGCCTTGAAGTCTTCAAAATATTCAAACACTTTAGACTTTTATTTAAGTAGACCCATGTATATCTCAAGAAATCATCAGTGAAAGTGAGAATGTACATATCCCTTATAAAATATAGACTAAGAAAAGGCCCATATACATCATTGTGAAGTAACTCTAATGCTTGTAAATCCCTCCAAGCTTTGCCTTTATCATGTTTTGCTTTGAGGTGTTTTCTAAGAGAGCAACCCTCACAAAGTCCTATAGAGAATTGGACTCAGGGCAAGCCTCTGACCATGTAATTTTTTCTAAGTTTTCCAAGGTAGTGTTAGTTAAGGTATACAACCATTGATGCCATAATTTTATAAATCAATATAAATGAGTTATAAATGTATTCAAAGAAGAATTAGGGGTAAACTATGAGAAGGTGTATAACCTCGCTTGATGATCTTCCCTACCCACTACTACTATAGAATCACTATGCAACTCTCTAATGATAACTAAATCTAGTAGAAACTCTACCCTCATTCCTTTCCTAATGTGAGTAATTTGATACATGGATAGGAGATTGGTTTAAAGAGAAGGAACTCTTACAACATTACTTAATTCCTCCTTTTTCAATATACCCTCTCCTTGAAATTACTATAAAATTATCATCATCCAAACTCATAAAAGAAATGATACAAGGCTCTAAGGAATAAAAATAAACTATTGGATATCCCATGTGATGAGAATCACTCAATTCAATAACCCATGAATATGTTAAAACTATAACTGATATAAGAGCCTTGTCCTTTTCTTTTTATTTCCCTTTTCCCTTTGTCTTAGTAGAATCTTGGGTAAATGAATTTTGCTTGATGGACTAAAGAACACCTATGTTTTTATTATGTAGGAGATGATTTTAGTAATCTATTTTCCTCTTCATGCACTTTTTTCATCATGCACATTTCTATTACATTAGGCACACTTAACCTTCTCTTTCTTAGGTTTGTCATTGAAGAGGAGGATTCAATGTTGGTTTTGGTAGAGGTTGATTCTTTCTTCTTCTCTTGATCCTTATTCTTATTCTTTTGATTCTCTTTGTTTGAAGTATTTTCTCTGATATTCCAATAAATTAGGGCTTGAGGTTTTGTGTACTTCAATGTGCCCATCTGGATTAACATGTCTAACTCCCTAGTTAAGTTGGCAATGAAATCATCTAAAGAGGGAATTTTCCATGCAGTTTCTAAAGCACTTTTAGTGGCATACAAAGTAGAGATATATTAATGAATAGTTAGGACTTAGTTAGAGATTATATAAAGAAAAAGTTGTTCATTTTATTTCTTTATCCCACATTATTTCAAGTTAAATCTTAAGGACTTGAGCTTAGTGAGGAAATATTGAAGGGTGTCAAAGTTGCAAGGACTTAGACTAATGAGTTCATTCTCTAGATTGTGACCTCTCATCACTTATTTATCTCCAAATAACATTGCTATAATGATTCATATACTATGGGGCGATTTGGTAAGCTCTAAGTGAAATAAGAGATCAAGTGGTAGAGAAAGACATAATATCCCATAGGTTTCATCACTATTATTATACCACTTACCTATCTTTACATCTATTCTAAGTGTAGTTTAATCACTCATGGTTATCCTTTACAAACCCTTACTCCTTAGGATCATTGTCATCTTAGTTTTCCATTCATGATTGTTAAAGGGAGTTAGTGGGTTGACTAAATTTGAATCTATTAGTGCATAAATGAGTAGTAGTAGTGCAAGTTTATAGCTTTAGAAATGAAAGTGCAAGCAGAAATGAAGGAGTGACAAATAAAAAGTACACCCCCTAAAATATCAACAAAAAATAACCCCTCCAAATTTCTTAAATGCATGCTCAAAGTATGTCTGACATAGCTGATAGTGCATTTAGAGCAATCAATGTAACTCAAAAAGATAAGTTTTTGTAAATAAGGTGAGGATGTCAAGTTCTATCAATAATGCATCCAAATTAGATTATATGATAATGATCAAATGATAAAGAGAAATTATTTTTTGAATACGAGGGGGTTTGTCTACCTTTTGAACCGAACCTCACCTTTCAGTCTTCATCGAGCAAAAATATGAAGAGTGACACCCAAAAAACATGTTCCCATATTCTATATTGATCACTATATAATATTGTTTTTATACGATAAATATATTGTAAAAAATGTCTTTCCTTTTAAAATCTATTATTTTTCAAAAAAAAATCAATAAATAATAACTTTTATAAAAATAATTAATTAAGAGCTCACACAAATTCATCTACCTCATAGCATTGTTTTATGGGGAAAAAATGAATATCCCTCTTCCCTTTAAAATAAAATTGAAGACAAACTATATTTTAATGAAATTTTGACTTTAGAATTGACTAAGATAGACCATACTATGTTGAGCAAAGACCAGTTCAAGAAAATTATCAGTAACATTGAACAAGTATTTAAAGATGTCACCCAAGGGGATGAAATGCTTGAACATAGGCCAAGAATGAAAGAACGTGCATTCAAGGGGACTAAGAGAGCAATGAGAGACATGATGCCATGTGAGGGAAGCCAAGGATGGATCCTCATTGAAGAGGGTGATTGACATGTAGGTATAGGCCTTATACTTGCTATGGGGGCATTAAACTAGTTGGAAGTGGTACATAAAAGAATGGAGGGATTTTCAAAAGGGTCTAGGCCTTTTGTTCTCATTGTGGAAGGTCATAGACAATGTGCAGCTCTGAGATAGAATTCCACTAGATGGCGTTAACTCTGTTACACCAAAAAAATGCTTGCAACCACACAATAATTGAGCCAAAAATATAACTAGATCCACACAATAAGCCCATATAGTTCAAAGGGATAATAAAATAAGACTATATTTTTTTAAAAAAAGGACCCCTATTATTTGTTCACATAAATTTTTGATATTTTTAAGGTTCTCAATTTTTTTCCAAACCCTCAAAAAAATTGCATTATAATATATGCAAAAAATCTCAAGATTTCAAAAATAACTTAACATAAATGAAATACTAGACAGACATTTACCGTATTAGCTCTAGTACTATATTAAATCCTTTTATAATTTTATTTAAAATAGCTTTATTTTTTTAATTAAACACCTTCAAATAGGCCATTTCATGTAAAAGTTACATAGGGATGTATGGGTTGGATATTTTTTTGACTTATGTTGTCTTGACGAGGTTTGACATTCAATTCTCAATCCAAAAAGTGGTTGGAAGGCTACCTAACCCCTTGTCTAGTTGATAATTTTAAACTATTTTTGAAAATTTAATTAAAATAGACCATTAATGATGAGAAATGTTATTATCCATAAATTTTTCTTGATAACTCAGATTTGATTACCGCTTTTTACAAAAGTTCTTTATTTTTCATTCATGTTCCATTGGTCTTATATTTATTTTATATTCATTAAAGTCATAAAGTGCCATATTCAAAAGGGTTATCTGTGCTATGGGCCCTACTACTTAATACATTTTCATTCATACACCAACTATTCACACATGGATGCATTTTTAGTTGTGTCTAACATCCCCATTCTGAGCATGTATTATACCTCATCACTCCAACAATGATTATTGATTTGGACATATTTTTGGTTGTGTTTATGCTCCCATTAATAAGTTTGATTTATGGGTTTATTATAATTTGTATTGTGTGGTCTTACACTTCCTTAGTGTCTTCTCTTAGTCATGTCCACTCCACTTGAGAGATGCATGTTAATGAGGAAAATTATTCTACACTAGTGGTTCTTCTTGGTAAAACTAACTAAGATTATTAGCATGCATATATAGAACACTTATTCAAGAAAACAAATTGTACTCCATTTCTATATGGAAGAATTCTAGTCCTGACTGATCATGATTAGTACATTAAGTGGGATAACTCTTGTGACAAGGTTTGTTGTACCTTATTACTGCATGTTTCTTGGAATCTACATCACCATTTGTAACTTACCATGTGTCCCAAAACTATTTAGAGCATCCAAATATCTCCTTTTGGATATTATACTAATAATTAAATCACTCCTCCTCCTTTGTTTCCTATTGTCTATTTAGATACTATTTTAATTTATCCTCCTACTTCTATTTTGTATGACAATACATTCTAGGCGGACAATTTTCTTCCTTATATCAAGCCACCACTACAAGATGAGATTCTACCATTCCTTAGTTGTCTGATTGTAGATTCTACATATGTTCCTGTGTATATTGTTGATATTTTAGATCCTCTAAATACTTTCATTTTTGAGGATTTTACTAATTTCAGTGAGAGTATACACATTGAGATTATTCACAAATCATATGTTCCTATGCACATTCATTTTGTAGATCTGAATGCTTCATTTATAGACCAGTCTTCAGTTTCAACTATTTTTTATCCTTATGATCCTCTTCCCATGGGCATTCTTTTAGTGAATGTTCCATGCCACTCTTCTTCTTTGGATGTAATGATGGTACTTTTAAACCCTCATGTTCTCTCCCCTTCATTGCATGTTCTTCATTGTCACATTCTACAGTTAATCATGTGATATCTGATCAAACCTTGGCACATTCATGCATTAATATGGAGACATTTGAACATTTTCCTTAGATATACATCATTATTCCTACTTGCATTCCACTTAAGTGGGAATTCAGCAGTTTGATAGCTCATTGTTTCTTTCTTTCAAAAGGAAGAGGTAGAATTTATTGTATAGGGACCTATTACAACATTCACCATCTGACATTCTACACTTTCCTTCTCTCTCTTCTTTATGGAGGCATATATCCTTCATACTTTATATATGATATTAGGATCATCACTATATACCTATGTACCACACCAACCCTCAATTTGGGATCCAATTCTCCATCCCACCTAAGCTATGCTTAAAGGGGGTATTGGTGTAGGTTAGTTTCCCATAAGATTTTACCTAAATGGTTCATTATGCTTTCTTAGTGTACTAGAGGTTATTTAGGTTACTTGATTGATTTATGACATCATCATGATGTCATCATGAATACATGAGTGCATGGGGTCACTTAGTGGGTGGATGGGGTATCCATTCTACTTGGTCCCCTTAATACTTTCCCCACTAAGACCTCTAACCCACTAGTGGTTTCCTAGTGCCCTCTCCACTCACAGAGGCAAATCCCACACACTCAATTTATTAGGTGAGTTAGCAATCCACACAACTAGCCCATAAAATCTCCTTCTCCCTTTGTATTGATCATCTAAAGTTAATGAGAAATGCTTATGCATTATTTCATTTTTCACTCTCTCTCACCTACTTGATAGTGTTCATGTGTGCATTCAATCTTGTTGAGAGATCTTGGAGAAATATGATATGGTATCAAAGTATCCTTACCAATGAATACCTTTCAACAACCTATTTCTAATTTTTACTTACCTCCTTTATATTACAAGGCATCCCTACCCACCCATTTGACCATAATTTTCACATGTGGATCACTATGGAGTGCTTTCTTGTAGGATACAAGGTGGCTATAAGTAATTATAGATTCAAGTGGGAGCTTTTAGTCATACCTTATCTTTTTTGTCTATTAAGTGAGAGATATTTCTTTTGGGTTAAATATGATGTATGTTTAATTCCAATATTGTGAAATAATTCTCTTATTATGATTTTATTTACTTTCAGTAATCTTATACATTTACTTGTCTCACGTTTGGTAAATCGGTGCATTCGATTAGTCTAGTGATCTTGGAGAACACTCTTACATGATATCAGAACCAATATGATATTTGATTATATTATTTTTTATTTCTATTATTTTTTTGAATTCTTGAGTTTATTTTCAAAATTGAGCTAGTTTTGTTAACATCCATTGCTGGATGTTTTCTATGTTAGCCAAAGAATTAACATTTGCATGTAGTTATTCTTGTGTATATGCATGGAGTTTTTAAAGAGTAATTTCAAACACTCTTGGTAGCTAAATGCATCCTTCAAAACTCTCTCAAGATAATCATTTGGCATTCCAACCAGGATCTCTATGTTTTTAAAAATCCATTTTTTATGATTAAATGATTTCTATTACTTTTAATACTTTGATAAATCCATAAATGATATATTAAAAAGGTTTATGGGTTTTGTGTGACCCATTGTCATCTTTCTTGATCATTTTTAAAATTATACTTCTATTACATATTGACAAAGTTATCATAGTTTTATTGTCTGTGATAATATTTAGGGAAAAAAATAACCAAGTGGAATGTTTTTCATTTGATTTTCATAATCGAGAAAATAGAAAGATTTGTTAAAGTATGGTGTTGTGACTGAGAGGTCACTTGTTTGATTCTAATTCCTAAAATTGGTTATAAGGCTAGGTACATTGTTTCCATAGGTCAATTTTAAAGTTTTAGTATAATTTTTAATTAAATATGCCTCATTTATTGGAAATTGATTGTGTAATAACATTTGATTGGTAGCTCAAACATTAGTGTCATATTTTTAAAAAATTTCATGTTTTTTAATTTCCCATGTACTAGACCTATTTTAATTATAAAATGAACTAAAATATAAAGTCCCAAAATTTGGGAGGGTCAAGAATAATTTAGGGGGTGAATAAATTATTGTGATTCTATATTTTTTCATTTATTCATTTTGTTGCAAATGGATCTTAATTCAATTTATTTCCTGACACCCTTTAACTATCATGAATGGAAGACTTCCATGTCACTCACTTTGTGAAACAAGTATCTTTACATGATAACCATGGATTTGTAAAATTAACCATATGCAAATAAGGAAAAATGATTAGACAAGTGTGACAAAACCTTTGGTTTTCTATATCTTTCCATGCCACCAAATTTATGATTTCACATTGAATCAACCAAAGCACCTAACTATGGGATACCCTAGGGAAAAGTTTTGGGAAATGGATGAGATGAGAGGGCATAAAGTGGAAGATGAACTAATTAGTCTCAGCCTTAGCAGTTTTGACACAATTCGAGACTACTTCACCAAGTTTAAATAAGTAATATTAAAAATAAAATAATGTGGAAATGATAAAAAAGATTAACAACTCATCCTTTATATCCTTACAAAACTTGGTCATGACTATTATATTTTTTTTTCCACCTTCCATGAAACCAAGAGAGCACTTGGTACTTCATGGACCATGCCCTCATTTGATGAGTTTTTTACTGACATGACTTGGGAACAAGATAAACTAATTAAAATGGGTAGACTAAAGTCCACTAAACCACATGCTCTAATTTTAGGATGTGATATCAAAAAGGCTTAAAAAGAGAGAAAAAACATAACAACAAGGATAATGAGAGCAATAAGGATCAACCCACCACCAAACTAAACATCGACACTTTATATTCTAGTGTTAAATCCAATAAATGAGAGGATCAAATGTGGGTATTGCATGGGAAACAATGATCAAATCAAGTATTTTATAAAGTATATTGATGATCTCATGAGTCTTCTTGAGATTAACAACATAGGTGTTCCTATGTATATCAAACTATCTTCATTAACCCACAAATTAGAGGAAAATATATTAGAAAATGGAAAGGGAAGGAACCAAGATAAGAGAAAATAAATGGGAGAGCTCTAGTTGAATTGGTACCCCCAACTCCAACACGTGTTATTGATTCTATTACATCACATCATATGGCTTCTTCACATGTGGATTTCACTTCCTTAGAGTCATGTGACATGTCTTTTGTTTGACTAGGTGATAATAGTTTTACACAAGTTTCCGGGAGAGGGTATGTTAAAGTGAGTGGTGAAACATTTAATAATTTTCTAAGTATTCCCTCACTATCAATTAAAATCCTATTGGTCTATCATATTAATCACCTTAGTTAGGGCATGTGAATTGAGTTCAATCCAATTTAGTGTATGTTAAAGAGTTTCATAATTACAATATCATTGCAATGGGTTTAGTTGATCATGAGTCTTGACTTTATTTTTTCTTCCAATTTGTCCCTCTTTTAGATTCTTCATCAGATTCACTTGTGGATGATGACACTTTATAACCTGAGCACCTTTATGATGTTTATGTCTACACTTCTTCCAAATATGACTACAGTAATGATGGAGACCTACTTCCTACTTCTCTTTGTCACATTCCATGTCTTGAAGAGTTAATTATTGAGCCACCTACTTCTGTTTCACCATAGACATTTTAGGAAGTAAGATCTTTGATTAAAGACACATCAGACATTAGACAGCCTTCTACATAGTTTTAAATCTTTTCACACTCCTTTTCTTCTAATTTAGATGCACCATCCCTTTATGGAGAGCTTTCTATTTCTACATTGCATGAGGAACATAGTTCCTTATATAGGAACCACACCTTGGTTAGAGATCCCTCAGATACTCGATAGATTCATTCACTTTTTTATGGTGATCCACTATTCATTTAATCTCCTTATGATCCAAAATCACTCTGGAGTTCTTCTTTACAAGATATAGGGTCGCTATAAGCACTTGTAGATTCGATTGGGGCTTTCTAGTCTTCCCTTCTCTTCTTTGTCTATCTTTTGGGGGGTAGTTTTTTCCCACTGGGTTTTTTCCTTTTACTCCAATTTTTTAGAGTTGCATTGTACTTAGGTACCTCATCAGGCCTAATTACCATGAGCCAATTCTACTACTTGCCTAAACTATGCTTAAGGGGGGTATTATTTTATGTTTTTCACCTTGTATAAGTTTTAATTTCACTTTTATTATTCACATTGCTTATGTGGATATTATACCATTTAGGGTGATTTATAAGGTTATTTAGTTTTAAACTCACATGTGTAAATTTTTGTCAAATGGCTTGGTAAGGATGCCTTGTCATTCACCAACCAATGTTAACTTAACATTATCACATGGGTTACTATTCATTTGGTAACTGGCCTATGTTCACATTGATAAATGGATGTGAATTTGTGCCTCTCCTTAGCCTATTTAAGGACCAGCCCTCCTTTATATTTTTTATGGAGTGAGATCTATTTTTATTGGGTCAAACATGATGGATGTTTAATTCCAATCTTGTGCAATATTTATCTTATTATGATTTTATTTACTTTCAATAACCTTATGCATTTATTTATCTCACGTTTAGTGAATTGATGCATTATATTGATCCAATGATCTTCACAAACACTATGACATGTAACACATCTTCAACTATGAATTATTTAAATTGGTAGTATATAACTTCTCCTTGAACCCATTATTTATTATATGGATAACTCGTAGCTTAGCTTTAAAAACTAAAGCTTTTCTATAAAGACAAAGGGAAAGTGACAATTAGTTCCACATCTAATTATATCCACCAATTCTATAAATTATATTAAAACATGGATACCAATAAGGAGAAACTTATCTTCATAAGAAAAAGAAATTCAGTGGTGGCTACCCATCCACCAATGTTCATGCAAGGGATCCCAACACTGAAATAACCATTTTTTTCGTTTTAGAGTGTAATCTTTTCATTTAAGCTGTATATGTTTATTAATTACTATAGGTCATCCTATGCCATCCTTATCCAAGTGTTGAGTGATGAATATGAATATGCTACTAACCCTCTTCATTCAATTATCTAATTAGATGCATTAACCTATCTTGAGTCATGCTTATATGATTGGGGTAAATATTTTTTAGAAATAATGTGCTAAGCCCTCATTGTATTGAAAAAAAGATTTAATATTAGTTCAAATATTATTATAATTGCTTCCACATATATCTATAGACATTTGGTAAAACAAACATCTATATTAAAGTTAGATACACATTTTCATAAATAAATTAGAGGCCTCCCTCAATTAAATATAGTTTAAAAGTGGACTAGAACCATATATAAACATAAAACAACATCAATGTATTCATTTTTCATGATTATTGTGCATCTATGCACATTTGGTAAAAAAAAAAACATCTATATTAAAGATGGACACACATTTTCATAAATAAATTAGAGTCCCCACCCCCCACAAACCCCCCCCCCCCCCCCCCCCCCCCCCCCCCACCACCACCCCCGTCAATAAAATCTAATTTAAATGTAGACTAGATCCATTTATAAACATAAAACAACATCAATTTATTCATTTTACATGATTATTGTGCATTGTTTTGATGTTTGATGTTTACTATAAAAAATAAAGGATATATATAGATTAAAAAAAAAACTATGAGGCCTTATAGTTATAATGTTATAAGACATCTTAAATATAATTTCAGAGATTGGTAGGTCCAAATTGATCATAACTTATGAATATAATGTTTTTACTAATGTTAGAATTCATGATATAATTAACCAAAATGGATAATGATTTTTATATATTTATAAAATAAGCATTGATCAAATTGGGTTACAAGGTGGGTGATATTACATTTGAGAACGTATTAACATTGAGAATCTCACTGTTGATTATGAGCACATATGGATTTCAAATAATTCAAGGTGGGTGATATTGAATTTGAGAACATATTAATATTGAGAAGTTCACAGCTGATTATAAGCTCATATAGATTCTAAATGTTTTGGGATGTCATCTCATATGACCACAAATGGGTTGTTAATGTGAAAAATGCCACTAGAAGGTCTTATGGATATCTCCAATTGTGTGGGCACAATGATGAATTGACATATAATATAGATTACTTGACTAATATTTGATAGCTCAAAATAAAATATAAAATCATCTAAAAAATTTAAATATTATCCTTGAATAAATTTATAAATGATAAAAATTATAATTTTCAAAGTGAAAATTAAAAATAGAAGCAAAAAAAATGCGACGTTTACACCCATGCCCTGACCTACACAAAGGAAATATGAAACCATTAATTAAAAAATTGATGAATCCTAACCAGTGAAGGATTTAAAAAGGGATATAGAAACACAAGGGGCACAATCAAATTAAAAGCTCAAAACATTTGATGTTGGAAAATCTAGGTTCACTTATAATCTTATATAAACCCAAAAATAATTGTTCCAAAATAAGTAATTTGTAGTCTTGTATAATTTTAATTATCATAAAATTTACATATGTTATTTTTCATGACCTCTATGTGTGCACAAATATTTTTTATTTTTCCCCATACCCTTTTTGTATGCACACAATGTTTTAATTATATTGTGGTGTCTTATTCATGCATATATTTGTGTTAATCCATATTTATTCATCATTACATAGAGTTTCATTTCCTATTTGTAATTACCAATGAATATTTTTACTAGTATGGTGTGTTTGTCAGTATTGGTATAGATTCTATTTAGAATATTAAAAAAAATATATTTATAATTGAAGTCTTGTGATTTCTAGTTTGTAGACTTGTTATTATAGTCATATAAAATGAAAAAATTGGTAAATTGAGCATATATAATGACACCCAACCCTTAGGTCCCTCTTGCTTACTCTCATGACCCTCATAGGAATCATTTTACTGATTATTAGTCATTCATAGCCTTCCAAACTTGATACCAACTGAGATAGGACCCTCTTTTCATGACCAATCTATCCCCCTAAGTCCCATCTGCTCAAGACAATAGTGCCACACTAGGACTATAACATCGGTGCCACTCCTATTTGATTTTAGAACTATTATCCAACTCCATTTTTTGCCCCAATGGTCAATTTATTTGGGTTCCTTATCCTTCTCCTTATTAGCTGAAAGTGAGTACATTCAACCCATGACCAATAGATATTTATAAAATCCCATTCAAAGATCATTGGTAAAGGGTTCGAAATTATCACTAAGAAATAAAGATTACAAGAAAGACTACTCAA
Organism: Torreya grandis; assembly: GCA_037957365.1. NCBI lineage: Eukaryota > Viridiplantae > Streptophyta > Pinopsida > Cupressales > Taxaceae > Torreya > Torreya grandis. The sequence continues at coordinate 4,545,602 of JARHVA010000559.1, read as the reverse complement.
GTAATCTTTCCTATTCTCTACATGTAACTGACCTATATACTTTAAAGTCAATTCAAATCCTTACACCACTCTCTAGCAATCTCAAATACATCTGGTTTAGCATTCTTTGCATATACATACACACAATTGTATGAAGCACATCAAGTGGGAAAACTACATATGGATTGATCCCTCTTCGAATTATTGTTATGTAGGGAACATGCCCACACAAAGGGTGAGGATCCAAATCTAGTGAATCTTACACACACTAACCCCCCCTCCTGTTATTACTCAAAATTGGTCAACATAGAATGGAAGATAGGGTTTGAAGAAATAATATGTTGTATAAAGAGCTCTATAGACTTCCATCTTTCAAAACGTCATAGACAGGGTCAAACAGACATAGTGAACAAAACCCAAAAAGTTAGATCGTCAAAATAATAGCAATAAAGGTGGACTGCAGTACCATTGCCACTCCTATCTAGTTCTAGTGCTCCTATCTAATCACAAAACAAAGTTTAGATCTTATTTTGTGATAGTGTCCTAGTCCTACATAGTGAATTCCAGCATCTGTCTCTGTCAAAACAATAATGTTCTAATTAAGTCTTCTTTTCTTCTCCTTATTACTATTTATTTACTAATTTTATTACTCAGACCCTTTAACTAAATTAGGAATAAAACCCTAATTATTTCTAAAATTGTTAAATCATATGGTGAACCCAACTTACTTTATTTGCACATAAAAACTCTAGAAATCCTAGGGTAAAATTCCTACTAATTTTTATTATAAATTTTTGAATTTTTACTTGAATATTTCAATTAGAAATTCATTTCAAATTTTAAAATTTAGTAATAAATTTTAAAATAATTTTCTTTCAAAACCTAGTTACCCATACTATGTCCAATAATTTTCCAATAATTTTTTTAATTTTTAATAGCAAATTTAAATAAAAAAATCAATTCAAATTTCAAAATTCATTAGTAATTCTCAAAAATATTTTTATTTCCAAACCTTAGTTGCATATACTATGTCCCATTAAATCACTAATTTTCTTATAAATTTTTTATTTTTTTAACGTACATATCTAACTCAAAAATTCAATTTCAATTTAATAATTTCATAGTAATTTTCAAAATATTTATCTTTCAAACCTTAGTTGCATCTACTAAGTCCCATTGCTTCTTGAGGTATCACCTTACATATTTGTAAGCTTCGTATCCTTTTTATGCAATTTCTAATTCACTATTTTTAAGACTTTACATTTCCTATATTTAGTACTTTCCTTCTCTAGCACTTTTCCTATTACAAATTATTGTAAAAAATTCAAACAAATTTTAAACTATTTTCCTACCTTAAGAATGACACAATACACCAGTTTTGATGAAAATGATAAAAGAGAACTTCAAGAACTCTTAACCAAACACCCTAACATGTAAGATGACATGCTTAATATACTACAAGAACAATAAAAAAGAGTGAAAAATTGTTAGTACTCTCAAACCATAGAGCAACCAGTTGAAAATGACACTATGGGGGTAACTATGTCTCAACAACCCCCTATATTATCCCAACCTTCTTCTATGCCACCAGCTATAGCTAGTACATCTTGAGTAAGGTGACTCTAGACCTACACAAGGCTTAGATTATTTTGCTTTATTACAGACACCATTAGAATTTCACATTATTTCTACACCCTTGCCATAAGGTTTTGTTCAACCCAAGCTTACTCTTTATGATGGCAAGGGTGATCCAAAATCCCATATGAAATATTTTCATGTAGCATGCTTGGACTATGTACCAAATGTTGGATACAAACCAAGCTATTTCCACAAAGCCTATAAGATTATGCTTTACAATAGTTATATAGTCTACCAAATCATTTGATCAGTGCATTTAATCCTTTATCTGACATGTTCCTAACTCACTTCAATATTAACATTGGTGACAAGGTTTCATATGCCCAAGTTGCACAAAAGAAAAAAAGGTCAAATGAGCATCTCACAGATTATATTCTTAGATTAAGATTATCTTGGATAAGATGACTAGCCCCATTGTCGATAAAGAATTGAAAGTTCTCCTCAAACAGAGTCATCTACCAGCTTTATATGAATCAATTATGTTCAAAATATTCTCTTCCTTTACTGAATTGTGTCCCACACTAAAGAAAAGAGAAGTCAAGTTAGTTTCTATGGGCAAACTCAAGTACATAAATATCTTAGAAACAACCAACAAGAGTAATATCAAATTCCTATACAAATTCAAGGTCATTGATAACAATACTTAGAATCAATTGATAGTTAATGTGGCTTCAAAGCCCCCTCTGTGTGTGGTTTTATCAGCACCTCCTCAGCATACATTTACCAATCTACCAATTTCTCCAACTAGAGTTTTACAATAGTTATTGGAATGGAAAATCATATCTCTCCCTCATATTTGGTAAATGGATCCAACAAAGCCTCTTCCATGGGGATATGATCAGCATGCATTTTATGAGTTTCATAGGGCACTAAGCTATACAATAAATCATGTCTCAGTTTGAGACACAAGATACAATATTTGATAGATGGAAATCATATTGACCTTGGCACTTTAGTTGAGCATCCTTAGGGAAAACAAACATAGGATAAAGCAATGAAAATATTCTTTGATCCTTTTTTGTATCATTATAAACAATAGATAGAGGACACATCAGGTGTTCACCATGTATATCAATCACATCCCCCACCAAATAAATATAGGGAACCTTTAGTTGAGTTACATCTTTTGAGCAACATGATTGGGATATATAATTTCAGAGTTCCATCTAGACCTTCCATCTCTTTCTCAAAGTAGGACATTGTTCAGGATGATTTAAATTATCATGCACTCTTTATTAGAGCTTACATTCATAGTCACCCTATTCATAGTGTTATCATAGATAATGGATCTAATGTAAACATGTGCACTATGACATTACTGCATCATTTGAGATATCCAGAGTAGAATATTACCCCAATAGATACAATTATCAGTGGATCAAATGGGAACATAGAGAGTTAATTAGGTGAGATTATACTTCTTCTATAGGTTGGTCCAACACATGTGGCCACACCATTTACTATTATTCCCAGTGTAGGATTTTTTGACATATTACTTGGTTAACCATGGATTCAAAAACTTTGAGTAGTACCTTATATAGTTAATATATGAATGAAACTCATTTATGCTAATTAGGTTTTTATAATTGGTGGAGTTATATATGAGTTACCACTCCCTAATTTAGAGCCATCTATTTTTCAGTCACCAATTTCACTTTAGCCACCAATTTCAATTTGTCCACTAATTTTAGTTCTTTCTCTAGTACAGATTCAAACATAGTTGAGGCAACCATTGCTAACATAAAGGGTTTATACACCTCCATAGCCTCAATATTCTAGATAGCTTTCAACTATCATATTCACATCTAGGGAAGTCTCATTAAGATCTCATACATCTACACATAGAGCACATGTTTAGAGACATTCTCCTACTCCTAGATGGGTCCCTAAGAACCCTATAATTGCATACACTTCTTAAAGTTATAGAGAGACCCCACCATCAGTTTCTAATTCAAAGATTTTAGATCATCTACAATATATATAGATTTTAAATCCATAGCCTCAACATTTCCATCATGCTTCATGATAATGCATGATTACACTACTTGATATAAGATACCATGATAGGGATTATCACATGAGACTCATCAGTTAGTATCATCTCTTTTCAAGCCTTCCCCATGCATAGTTTCCTTTGCTTGATTGTACATATTCTTCAGGTGATTGATTATACATAGCTCATATTCTAAAAATATAAAAAATAATATAACATATAAAAACATTCTAATATGTCAAAACATAAAAAAAACTAATTGTATGCATCATCCATGCTTTAGAATGCTACTAGTATGTTATATTTACATTTATTGTTTTATGCTATTGTTTTTCGATTTATATACATTACCATTCTTCACTTGATATTTTTTAAGTGTGTGTAGTGACTTCCAACTACTTGATTACTTCACTCTACCCATTGAAGGGGTATCCTACTTCTACATTCGAGACACACATCGATATACAAACCCACTGGGGTCATCTTCTACATAACTACACCATCCAGGTTATGTCATTCCTACACCACACACTCTAGTTATCATGTTGATGTAAATTATATATTTTCTTACATAGATTTCCCTATCGACACTAACTATTATATAGCATTTGTGTATTTCTTAGCACATACTCAGTCTTGTACTAACATATCTTGCATACTTTCACACTTACTTTAACTAGTTAGATGCGATTCTATTTTTTCTAGTCTTTACATGCTTTATGTTCTTGCTTTGCGTAGCTTGATGTGATTACATTTCCAGTTCCTACTTGTCTCTTGTATGTGCCTTAGGACATTTTCCAATGTCCTTTGATTCTATTCATTTATGTGCGTTAAGACATTTGCCAATGTCCTTTGCCTATACTCCTCTATGTGATTGTGGATTTCACGCCAACCTTTGCTTATTTTCAATTGTATGTGTATGTGGCATTTGAACATGACTTTTATGCTTTATTTCTAGCTTGAGTGGCATGTGCCCATGTTCCTTTTTTTCTTGGCCCCTTGGACACTCTTGTATGCTTCTTGCTTTCTACACTTTTTTCTTGATTACTTTTTGATTGATTGCAATTCCATGATCCAAATCATACATTATATTACTTTATTAGATGCCATGATGGACATCATGATCCATCCCTCTATGCCAACTAAAAACTAACACTTCAAGTTCTATTTTAGTAAATTGCACATGCTATTATATTTTTTATATCTATCTAAACATACTCCTATTGATCTAACAGTCTCTCAATACAAACCATGCTATATCTTGAGATATATTATCAACTATTATTACTAAATCATGTATATTTGTAGCCTACCACACTTTTAGGGCTCTTTATTCTGAGGGAAGTCATTATAAGGTCTTCATTCCTACTCTCAGAAGAGGGGGAAACAAACAAGGATGTTACTATAGAGATTATAGCTCATACTAGTTGAAAAATCTAGTTTTTGAACACTTAGAACAATAAATAGACATCAAACCAGTCAAAATAAATTAGGAAAATATTGAAGATTCCATAATAGTCATCATTTTTAGCCTAGTACAATAGAAATAAGACTAGACTACAGCATGTGATACCACTACTATCCATTTTTTATGCTCCTATCCAAATAATTATTTTTTTATTTTTTTTAGAACTAGGTAGAAAAATAGGTTTAACTATAGTTTTTCACTATAAGATCAGTTTAGTAACAATAAATTTTTGTACACTTTTATTCATAGAATTTATATATAGGGGGTATCATGCATGACATGATTGCCTCTCACTTCCAATTTTAGATGCAACAGTTGGTATAACTTCTAAATTAGAATCCATGTTTTAGACACTAGTGATTAGGAGAAATATGCATGGCACTTTTTTTTTGTTTCTAGTTTACCATTCCCTAGGCACTGTCAATGGTTTCATGCCTTATTCCATCTATAGGTGGTTAACATCATTTCAGAATGGCTTTCATACAATCTTAACTTCCATATTCATGAGTTCCCAAATGGTTTCCACATAAACTTATTTCTCAATTTCAAAGTGGATTTTATACAAGCCTAATCTCCATAATTCAGAGTGGCCAAGAGTGGCCTAGTTTCTACCATACATTTAGATATCCATGCCAACATTATTATATTACAAATCATTCATAGGCTTTAAGAGCCATCTCATATGACATATAGTTCATATCAATATCAGTTCATAGCTTCACTTCAAGGGGTAATGATGGAGCTAAAGGTCTAGCTAGCCTTCGTATTCTTGACCCACCTATTCATAAGGATTGGACACACATTCCAAGAATTTATTAGCACATGCATGACCACTCAGGTTTACTTAGTGGGCAACAATGGAGCCAAAGGGTTAGCCTTTGTATTCTTGAGCGACTTTTTAGGGAATTGAGTGCTCAGCTCCATTTATGGTATTACTCTTGATACAACATCATCCAACATTACTTAGAATCATGTAACATCACAACATGTTTTATGTTAATTCATGTACCCAATGAGGTGTATTCATTCCTTTGTCTTCCTCTATCTTACCCAACTTTGTACATTCATATTTTAGATATAGTGTATCTAGTAAGAACTGATATACTCTTTAGTTTCTCTTATAGATTTGCACTTCACAATGTGCTCTCTTTATGGACACCCAACATCACATAGCTTTATGAGTTTCACCCTTCTAGTTAAGTTTTGGTACACTTTCTATTTTTCCTTAATCCTAGTGTTTCAATTTTTTTCATCACTAGAATAAAGGGTGGAGGCAAATTTAGTCATATAAAATGCAAAAATTGGTAACTTGAGCATGGCTAATGACACCTAACCCTTATGTCCCTCTTGTTTTCTCTCATGATCCTCATAGGCATATTTTTACTAATTCCTAGTCATTCACAACCTTTTAGAATTGATTTTATCTAAGCTAGAACCCTCTTTTCATGACCAATCCAACCCCCTAGGTCTCATCTTCTCAATATAATAGTGCCACACTAGGACTGTAACATCGGTGCCACTCCTATTTACTTTTAGCATTATTGTTTAAGTCTATTTTTCCCCCTAACAATCAATTTATTCTAGTTCCCTATCCTTCTCCTTGTCAGCCTAAAGTGAGCACATTCAACCCATGACCAAAAGATCCCTATAAATGACCATTCAAAGATCATTTGGAAAGGGTTGGCAATTATCACTAACCAAGTAAGAATATAAGAAAGACTACTTAAGAAATATTCCCTATTCTCTATATACAATCAACCTATATAATTTCAAGTCAATTCAAATAATTACTTCTTTGCATATTCATACACTCAATTTCATGAAACACACCAAGTGGGAGAACTACATATGGCTTGATCCCTCATTAGAGTATTGTTATGTAGGCATCATGACCACACAAGGGGTGTGGATCCACACCTAGTGAATATGACACACAGTAACCCCCCTTCTTGTTTGAAATTGGTCAAATCAAAATGAAAAATATGTTTTGAAGAAATAATCTACTTTATAGGGATCTCTACAGAATTCTAACTGCCAAAACTTCACAGACAAGGTCACACAAACATAGCTAAAAAAACCTAGAAAGCTCATATCCACAAGATAACAATGACAAAATTAGCTATAGATCTTGTGCCACTCCTAGAAAATTTTGATGCTCTTTTTTACTCATAAAATAAATTTTAGATCTTATTTTATGATAATGTCTTAGTCTTGCACAATGAATTTCAGCATCTTTCTCAGTCGAATCAATCAGTTTCTAGCCAAGTCTTGTTTTCTTCCCCTTATTATTATTTTTAGAAAAGTTTAAATTAAAATATAATTTACACAAATTAGTATCTTGATAATTACATATTTATTTACCAATTTTATTACTCAGACCCTTTAACTAAATTAGGAATAAAACCCTAATTATTCTCAAAATTGTTAAATCAATTACATCTTATGCAAGATGTTGGTGTGCATTACTGAGAAAATAAGGATTATTTTTGAATGAATCATTTATAAACCCTTTGGCTAAGAAGTGTTGCAAATTAAAATTAAATAATTATGACATGTAGGTACCTTATCTTGTGTGAGGGTTGTTTGAGGCACACATGTGCTTGTGATGTGTTATGGGAAACTGGTCACTATAGTTCCTATTTTTTACATTTAATTCCTTGAGTCATGAAAGGTTTTTATGATATCATTTAATGTCATTTTAAAAATGTAATTCACCTTGATACTTCATTCCATGATGTGTCATGGTACTTTTGGATTGTAATGAACATTTAAATATAAAAAAGGGATTTATGATTGAAGTCTTGTGGGTTCTAGTGTATAGGCTTGTTACATCTTATGTAATATCTTCGTGTGTATTATTGAAAATATGAGGATTATTTTGGAATGAATAATTTGCACATCCTTTGTTTGAGAAGTGTTACAACTTATAATTAAAAAGTTATGACTTATGGGTACCTTATCTTATGTGAGGGTTATTTTAGGCACACGTGTGCTTGTGATGTGTTATGGTAAACTGGTCAATTTATTTACTAAATTTTTACATTTAATTCATATAATCATGGAAGGTTTTTATGATTTAATTTAATGATAGTTTTTATTTAATTCACCTTGATGCCTATCCCATTATGAGTCATGGCACTTTGGTATTGTAATAAACATTTAATGTTTGGATCACACAATAATCTATTACAAATATTTAATGAAGGTAGTGTGATTTTGAGTTCAATATTATAATTAGGTGGATGCCTATATAAACATGCCCATTTACTTTAGAAAACTAGTTACAAACCTTAAGGGTCATATGTGAATATTTTATGTAATAGATAAACTTGAAAAAAAATCAAGTTATAAATATTAGATATGAGATCAAATGTAATGCAACTCATTCAATATTGCTGTGTAATTATCATTTATGTGTATAGTATATGTTTTTAACCATATAAATCTAATAAATATATGTCTTTATTTGTTCTTTAATTCTATGGCTTTATTCCATTGTCTAAATTTAATGGTTACATGGCCTATGGAATATAATTATTAACACCCCTAACTATGACTGCATCATGTTATACCAAATTAAATTTGTCTTGCTTGTAGGTGATCATGTGGATAAAATTATATTTTTTTACATTTATAAGTTGGGGTAGAAAATGGTAACATAATCCAAAAAAATTTGGTATAAAGTGTAATTATTTTTCTTTTATTTAAAGTAAATGAAACACTGAGAATGGTTCACTACAAGAGTCTAAGGAGTGATTAGGGAATCAAGACTTAAATACTTTGATAGATTATGAGTGATATGAAATCCCATCTAAAGGAAATGGAAATTGAACAATATTTAGGAATTAAAGTGATGAATGATGATAGAAACAATGAAGACACATAAGAAACCCATGAGAATCAGTTGTAGAAGAATAAGTTGATGAACCTAAATATGTACTACTACATTTAGTTACTAGGATGAATATAATGAAAAATTTGAACCCTCCTATTTATCAAAGGAGTCTTATTCCTAAAGCACTCATTTATTGGATTGATAAATTAGATAAATACTTTGCATATAAGATTATAGAATGTCCTAACACATTAAAATTTACATGTGTGAGGCTAATGGGTCACACATCCTTATGGTGGGAGCATGTGTAGGATTAAATATTATAGAGAGGAAAATACAATATCAATAATTAAGATAGAATTGTTGTGAATTCTAAGGCAAAATTCATACCATGTAATTTGTACTTGACATTTCTTTATAAGTTTAAAAATTCATAATATATGGAGAAGCATGAGAAATATTATAATGAAATGTTTAATATACCACCATCAAAGTGGGTCATTTTGAATATGATATTGATAAAATCTTGGGGCACATAAATGGGTTGTGAATTCCCATTCAGAACGAGTATGGTTTGATATAGTTTCAATGTTGGGATAAGCCTATCAAGGACACTAAATGAAGAGGATAATTTTTCATGTAAAAAGCAAGGCAATGTGTGATGGAAAGGAAAATTATCATATGTATGAGGTTAAGGAAGTAGCAATAGATATTACTCTATGAAAAAATTAGAATCTAACATTTATTAGAAAAATGATACTAGTGCACAAAGAGGAGGATGAAATCCTATCAGAGGTAGAGGATCCTATGGAAAATTTAGAGGAAGAAGATTCAAGGGTACATGTTTCAAATATGGTAAAATAAGAAATAGATAATTTTAGTTTCCACATACACACAATTAATTTTGTAAGAGAAATGATGTGAAAGTATTGCAATTATTCATAACGTAGATGAATTATAAATTTAATAAGTGTTCATGATGAAGAGGGTATTGATGAAACCATGAAAAGAATAAAATAGTCCTCCATATAGAGATAAATCTATTTAGAACCATTTTAAAGTTTAGAGGTAAAGACTACAAGTTTAATTATTGATATTCATAGTACAAATAATATTTTTTTGAATAAATGGTTGAAAATGATTGCACATGAAAATCCCTATCGAGTGTTTTGGATGCTTAAAGGACACCATATTATAGTGAATGATCAATGCATGGTAATATTTTATATTAATTACCATAAGGATGAAGTTATGTGTGACCTAATGTCTATAGACATTTTCCATTTGTTATTTACAATGCCTTTTATAGTTTGATAGGAGGGCATAATATGATGACGATAAAAAATCATAATTTGATGGATGGTGTAAAATATGCATTAAATAATTTTGAGGATAATAGTGAATAAGTGGATAACTATCTAAGAGTATTGATGATTTCACAAAACTAATTGTCAATAAAAGTGAATGACCATGTATGTTATGCATTTATATCGAAGCCTAAACATGTTATAAGAAAAAGCATAAACCACAAAATACTTTCCTATAATGTAAAGGATATGTTAAGCAGGTTTATAGATATTGTTTCCAATGATGTTCTAGACTGGTTTTCACCCATAAGGAGTATAAGTCATCAAATGGATTAGATTCTATATTTGAGTTTCTTGATCAAAATAACATATAGAATTATGT